>JAQQXO010000019.1:627500-634397 GCA_029852735.1 Persea americana | reverse complement strand
TTCATAAAAGAGAGAAATTCTTTTTCATTACCACTCCTAGAGAAAATCAAAATCCTTACCATCAAGGAAAAGCTGTTCATTTTTTCGCCCTCATAATCTACATAAATGAAAGTCGAAAAATCTTAAAAGGAGCAGGAGCCTTCCTTTAGCTGAATTTATTAATTTTTGTAGACTGTTAAACGATGTTGTCTTAAATGGCTGTTATGACTTTGGCTAGTAGAAAAGGAAACCGTGAGAGATTTGGTTCCATAACTTGCAAGCAAATTCTCATTCCTAGATATCCGGACTTGAGTTGCTCGTTCAAAATGAACACCCACTCAGTGTTGGATCGATGTCCTTGAATTATATTTTGTAATTGATCGTGTGATGAATAACATAATTTATAAATGTAATTAAGATTATTACTCATATTATTCATCATGTGCTCTAATCCGTATATTTGGAATCCATTTTAGAATTCAATTTATAAATGGGTCCAGGTCTAAAACTTAATTTAGGTTCCAATAGATAAATAGACCCAATTCCAAATCCATACAGGTTTTGACCCATTGACCCGCGACTTGCTCTTTTTTCTCATACCTTTTCTCATATCTTAGATGCTTTTTTTGATGGTTCTATCAAACAAAATACAGGAATCTCACATATTCTTTTGTTTCTTTATCATTTTTATTCTCAAACTTTATTTTTTTTTTTACAGATCTTCCCATTTATCATTTTTTATTTGTAGTTTCTGTAAATTAGTTATACCTTTTCTTAAAAACTCAAGCTATTAATTTTACGATATTTGGTTTTCCTTTATTTTTTTCTTTAATGTTCTATATTTCACCTCAATTGATATGAAAAATTCTTCACCTTTCTTCAACTTAAAATCACTTTTATTCATTTTGAAGTTAAATATTCTATGTTTTTTCTCATAACAACAATGCATATGAGAATTTCTAGATTTCTTACTGAACGGAATAGTTTCTAAGTATTCTAAGTTTCCATTTTTATAAAAAAATCCGTGAAAATGGTTCTTCATCCAGCTACATGCTTTTCATGTCTGGTTTCACATGATTTGGTTTTATGTTATTAGTTTCACTTGCTTTTCATGACTTTGATTTGAAGAACAACTGCCTACTATTTTAAGACAAGTGAACTACTGTTACTTATTCCATCGATCTCCTTCATGATTTGTTTCAATCAAATAAAAAATGCCCTTGCGGTTTGCACCTGCTTTTGCTTTACAAGTTATAATGCGAACTTAATGATACAGTTGATAATTGGCACAGACATTCCCATCGCCCTTTCCAATTAAGACTAACCCCTACCCCGCCCATAATAATAGGCACCAATCAGAACTTTTATAATTGTCATGGTCCAGCTACCCTTTAAATTGATCATGTAGAAATGTCAAAATACACGCGCATTGGTGAAAATAATTATCCACTTTAATTTGAAGTTGGTCTAGATATATATGAGTTTGCTCCCCGTGTCTATTGTTCTAAATCCATCCTTGGTTTGCATGGCATGCATTTGTATGGGTTTAGGAGGTGCCAACGGCCTGGAGGATTAGTATTGGTGCATCAAAGACCTTAGGGATAACCATGTCATCAAATACTAATAATAATAATAATAATTGCAACTTTTTAAAGCTTAGATCTAAAGTTGAATTAAAGGATCATATCGTCCTTTCAAGACTATCCCTTAAAGTCTTGTATGCTACACAAATGAATTATTAGAGATGTATTGGCCACACCTGAGCAAATAACAGTCAAGGACATGGTTTGGAGTTGATCTAACACCTAACAAAACTACAGTTTTGAAGAGCTTAATGGTCATGTGCCTTTTTTTTTTTTTTTTTGCACATGGCTGGCTCATGGATATGTTAGTTTTATGGTCTCAATCCATTAAGGTTGATGTAATAAATTGATTAAATTCTTTATTTATTAATATATTCATGTTTTCCTTTCATGAGATTAATGGTGTTTTATTACTTAAATGCACATAACCAATACAAATGACATACTGGCTCATGAGATGAATCGGAGTCCATAAGTGTATTAGATGTAACACGTGTGTATGGATGAGATCCACATACAGGAGACATGTGTCATAAATCTTATACTTAAATTCATTCACAACCAGTGATGAGATTGGGCATCTCATCTGACAAGGTTGCAGTATTATGATCACTATGAAATAGTACAATCTGTCTCGATCATAGGAATGTAAGATTCTAGATCATTATACTGGTACATTAGATGTATTGAAGGACCATGAGATGCACCTCAAGGACACTGTCTTTACTTTAAGGTTTGCTCTCATAATTCCCTAGCAATAGGCTCTCAACCCTGAGACATTGATGAACTCAAATTTCTATCTATTCATTTGCTTTGAGTCACCAATGAGTGAGGCCAACTGTAGGTCAACACCTCGGTGTCTTGGGTATGTGGTAGTAGGACTGTGAGAACATTTAATGGTCAAGATGGAATCTATCTTTTCCCCTTATGCCAATTAACGGATCTATCATTGGTAAGTGTACACCCATCTCAATTAAGAGTTAATTGGATCTCAAGGATAAAAAGATATGGATCTAAATTGGTGGGACAGTTTGACCAATTGATCCATGGATATTGTTGACACCAAAAATGTCACTTTGCCTCATCAACATCAAAAGCTACATGAAGTTGCATCCTACTACAAACAGGCAAAGCTGCTTCAAGCATCAGATCTTGTCAAAATCAAACAAAAACTGCAAAATCTTTCAAAATAGCTAAAAAAGAGGTACATGGTCGTGCTGTCGCAGGCACCCAAAAATAATAAAACCTTTACTCTTAAAAATATATGTAGTAGTGCGAGTAAGGATCGTTCCCACGGAGAGTGTTTAGTCAAATTTCATGCTATGTGATTAAAGATGAGGGGGTATTTTTTTTTATGCTGAAAGAAAAAAAATAAATAAATAAATAAAAGCAAACAAAGAGCAATAAAGTAACGAATTCAATTAAATGAGAAAGCATTGGTCAAAGTTAACATCCACCATCGGAAATTCAGAACTGATCATTGATGCAAAAATAAATCAACTAACACTTTGAATATTCATCGTTGGAATTAAATTCCTACCTCCTTAATTAGTTAATTAGAAAACACGCGCTCTAATTAACCCTAATTACTAAACAACCTAAGACAAGCGCTATAGATTTAATTTAGTAACAGCATTTAAAATTAGAGAGATCGATGAACCCAAATAACACAAACACACGCGGTTGCATTTAATTTAGCCAAGTGTTCTTCCTAATATCTAACAATCACTAACGCAGTAATTTATTAAATATCAGTTGCTTCGCAAATTAGAGAGATCAAACAATTACGGATTTGATTTCTAATTTAGCAATAAATTGCAACGAAAAATATACTAGTATGCATCCTAGCAATTAAACGAAACAATCATGATAACAAATTAAACATAGAAGAACAACCCATATTCAAAGCATAAATTGAACAAAGAAAATAAATTAGATCTCACAGTATTTATTCCGAGGCTTCAGTCTCCTTTGACCAATTACAGAAAATTAGCCACGCAGGGCCATAAAAGAAACTTGCAAAACTAATAAAAGAAAAGAAGAAAGAGAAAGAAGAAAGAGAGAGGGAGAGAATACGTGGATGGAGAGAAAAAGATGATGTCTCTCTAGGATAAAGAATGTGTGGTATTTATAGATGTGAAGTAGGGTAGAGTTAGGAGAGAAAAAATAGGTAGTTGGGCCCATGTAATGGAGAGAAAAGGAATGAGGGAGAGATAAAGTAGGAGAGGATGAAAGATGAAAGATAGAATAGAAAAACTACATTGGAGAATGCACCCGTGAGTTTTGAAAGAATGAGAAGTGGTGTGGGATTGGAGATGGAATAAAATAATTAATTAAATTCTAACTTAGTCAAAATCTTCTTTTTGACCATATCTTCTCACTTGGGCTTCTGTTGGACTCGACCCAAGAATTAAAGTTGCACCATTTTTCGTTCTTCACAATATGAGCCCAATATTGGATATGTTTCGACGGACTCCTGATTTCTTCAAATTTACCATAATGCCATTCTGCTTGATTTTTCATCCATTTAGCATTTAGTACGAGCAGTAACTTCAAGCCTGATTTCGACCTTGATGCAGCCAGTATCTCTCAAAACTTAAAACATGAAAGTTGTAGATCTTTTTCTTGGCGTTCCATAGCATCTTGAATCACCTCAATTGGAGCTCGGATGAGAGAGTTATACCCAGATTACAAAGCGATGTCCAAACTGTCCAGAATCGCCCAATTAGCTTCGTTTTGCACTTAATGCCTCCATTTGCACCTAAATAAAAATACAAGAATAATGAGTACATTTAGGCATCAAAGAAGTATAAAGCACTAAACATTAAGGGAGAAAAATATGACATTTTTCTTTCTCATCAAATTCCCCCACACTTAACTTTTGTTCGTCCTCGGGCAAAACTCAAAATTACTTTTTCAAAAATACCAAGGTTGCGACACCATCAACAAAGAACAACCGAGCTCTTCAAAACTCATAACATATCATGAAGAAACATTCTTAAACATCTTACCATTACTTAGTAATCAATTTTACTCGAAGATGGAATAGACTAAATACGTAGACCTTCACAGAAATAAACACTCGACTCTCATATGTTTGAAGGGTATGTGTTTCACTCAAATTCATTTCAATGGAAATGATCTACCATAGGCTTACATATCTTCTCATTCTCCACCACTGGAATCACATGCATATCACGAATCATAAGGACTTTTCAAGGGTTGTAACGGGGTTTAGGATCAAGGTGGGAAATATTTGGGAATGTAGCTCAAAATCCATCGAAACTAGTGGAGCAAAGATGAATCAACTCAAGCTCGAACATATAAGACATGTAAAATCAATCACTCCATTCAGCAGCTTCTTCAATTTAGCTTCAAAGCATTTAAACTATGTAAAACTCTTGTATTGAAAAAGAGATCGTTCAAAAGGAACACTTTTCGTTTTGTAGGAGAGAATGATCCTTCGCAACAACTTCCATCTTTTTATTTATCACTTATAAACATACTCCTTCTTGGAACTTTAGGAGGCTTTATGAACATGGATAGTTTGTAGCAATTCCCTCCATCACTTCATAAACTCTTTTTTTTTTTTTTTTTTTTTTTTTAACAAAGAAAATATCAACCATGGAACTCATGAATTGAGAATGAAAACATGTTCCATTTCACCAGTCATAGCCATACCACATACCCTAACAACCCCCACACTTATTTCTTGCACACCCATACATATCATAATGATGAACAATGCTCCACTAGTTCTACGGCTTGGGTAAAGGCATTGTTTTTTCGGGTTTAAATCATGTAACGTGGGTTCACAATAAACGGGGAAAAATAAAGCTCAAACGGGGTTCAACAAAAGGGAAAAATTAATTACAAGGTAGGCTATTTGGCTTAAGTAGCTTATAACAAAGATGGCCTTAATCATGTTCATGCATGCTTGTGTCTATGTGACCTCGAAGAGAGTCAAGGCAAGTTCTAGAGAAACAAATCCATTGAAGAATATCTCTCATGAAGGAAAATAATGAGACTAATATGGATGTGTCAGTCTAAAGGCTCAAAATCTCACCGGCTTTTTGTCTACCAAATTTAGTCATTACCATCCTCAAGGAAAATAACTAACTAATTGATCATAAATCAATCATGTCATGAATTTTCCAAGCTTAATTGAATCTTGCTTATCAAAAATCACAAAAACAAAACACTCTCTTCCCTCCCCTCGTTTTTTTTTAAAGATAACCTAAATTCCTTCCCCCACACTTAAAACTTACATTGTCCCCAATGTAAAATAAAATGCAAAGAAAAGTAAAAAAATAAAAAAAAATTGCCAAAATATAAATGCAAAAATAAAGAGAAAAGGAATGAACTCCCCTTGGGTTGCCTCCCAAGCAGCGCTTTTGGTTATTGTCGTTAGCTCGACTCTATGCTTCCGTCTTCAATCAGTATAAATTGGTTCTTCAAGGTCCAATTTATCCACCTCCTCTACTTGTAAACCTTCATAGAAAGGCTTAAGTCTATGGCCATTCACCGTGAACACTTTGGAAGTGGCTAAACTTTGAATTTCAACTGCACCATGTGGAAAAACATTAGTAACAACAAAAGGCCCAATCCAACGAGAACGCAACTTACCTGGAAACAGACGAAGCCGTGATTGGTATAGAAGGACTTTTTGACCAACTAAAAACTCCTTCCTAGAGATCATCTTGTCATGAAAAGCTTTCGTCTTTTCCTTGTAAATCCTTGCATTCTCATATGCATCATTGCGAATTTCCTCTAACTCTTGTAGTTGCAACTTTCTGTGTTCTCCTCTTTCATCCATCTTCATGTTGAAACTCTTGATAGCCCAATACGCCTTGTGTTCCAATTCAACTGGAAGGTGGCATGGTTTCCCAAAAACTAACCGATAAGGTGACATACCAATGGGCGTCTTATATGCAGTCCTATACGCCCACAAGGCATCATCCAAGCGCAAACTCCAATCTTTTCTACTTGTATGAACCGTCTTTTCAAGGATGGATTTGATCTCTCGATTTGACACTTCTGCTTGTCCACTAGTTTGCGGATGATATGCAGTTGACACCTTATGAGTCACATTGTACTTTCTTAGCAAAGTCTCCACAGTGCGATTGCAAAAGTGAGTGCCTCGATCACTTATTAGTGCTCTTGGAATTCCAAACCTGGAGAATATGTTAGATTTGATAAAATCTGCAACAACTTTAGAATCATCAGTCCTGGTGGCTTTAGCTTCCACCCATTTCGAGACATAATCAACAGCAAGCAAAATGTAAACATAACCAAAAGATACCGGGAATGGTCCCATGAAATCGATGCCCCAAAC
>JAQQXO010000019.1:522500-622500 GCA_029852735.1 Persea americana | reverse complement strand
TCTCTCCTTTCCAGTTCCAGTGATGAGAGGAGAAGGACTTGTCTGATCAGTCTTCTCCGGTCGTGGCCCACCAGAGATCAAAGGAACTGACCTCTTCGTCTTCGTCTTCTTCTGGTTTTTGTAAACAGAATCGAAACAAAGAGAAGAAAAAAAAAAAACTGGAGGCAACTGTTGCAGCGGTCTTCTTCGTCCTCTCCGGCGATGCACAAGAAGTCCGGCGATGCAAACGGGAAGTCCGGCGATGGCAGCAGTCCGGATCTTCAGAAACAGTCCTTCTTGTTCGGAAACAGTCCCTCTCTGTTGCGTAACGACCCTGTTTCTCTGTGGCCGAGCGAGGACCAGAGGATCAAGAGAAAACAGTCACTCAATCTCTCAGGGTTCTTCTCCGTTCTCTGCTTCTGAATTTCTTTGAGAAAGTCCGATCCGTGTGGTCCACCACAGATCAATGCAGACTGATCTGATCAATGCAAACTGATCTTCTCTCGCTTTCCTGCAACGAAGTTTTAGAAAAAAAACAGGAGATGAAGTCAGATGAGATGAGACGATGAAAATAGATGAAGAAAAATAGATGAATTGAAGACAGGAGATGAAGACAGAGAGATGGGGGAGAAAAAAAATAAAACCGAGATCACAACAAGACTGCTACAATGAGAGATATGAGATATGAGTTATGAGAGGTGCTGTTGAAAGTTGCTGTAGTGAGTTTACTGAGACAGAGAAAGCGGCGTTGGGCGATGGTAGAGAACAGTGGGGAGCCACAGAGATTGTAGAATGAGAATAAAACCAGAGGAGAGACGGTGAATTAGCCTGCGCAAATTGCTTTTTTTTTTTTTTTTTTGTGCAACCTTTAAAAAAACTTCTTAGAAAATCACAAAAAGCATAAAAAAATCAACTAGAATCACATCCCCGGCAACGGCGCCAAAATTTGGTCGTGCTGTCGCAGGCACCCAAAAATAATAAAACCTTTACTCTTAAAAATATATGTAGTAGTGCGAGTAAGGATCGTTCCCACGGAGAGTGTTTAGTCAAATTTCATGCTATGTGATTAAAGATGAGGGGGTATTTTTTTTTATGCTGAAAGAAAAAAAATAAATAAATAAATAAAAGCAAACAAAGAGCAATAAAGTAACGAATTCAATTAAATGAGAAAGCATTGGTCAAAGTTAACATCCACCATCGGAAATTCAGAACTGATCATTGATGCAAAAATAAATCAACTAACACTTTGAATATTCATCGTTGGAATTAAATTCCTACCTCCTTAATTAGTTAATTAGAAAACACGCGCTCTAATTAACCCTAATTACTAAACAACCTAAGACAAGCGCTATAGATTTAATTTAGTAACAGCATTTAAAATTAGAGAGATCGATGAACCCAAATAACACAAACACACGCGGTTGCATTTAATTTAGCCAAGTGTTCTTCCTAATATCTAACAATCACTAACGCAGTAATTTATTAAATATCAGTTGCTTCGCAAATTAGAGAGATCAAACAATTACGGATTTGATTTCTAATTTAGCAATAAATTGCAACGAAAAATATACTAGTATGCATCCTAGCAATTAAACGAAACAATCATGATAACAAATTAAACATAGAAGAACAACCCATATTCAAAGCATAAATTGAACAAAGAAAATAAATTAGATCTCACAGTATTTATTCCGAGGCTTCAGTCTCCTTTGACCAATTACAGAAAATTAGCCACGCAGGGCCATAAAAGAAACTTGCAAAACTAATAAAAGAAAAGAAGAAAGAGAAAGAAGAAAGAGAGAGGGAGAGAATACGTGGATGGAGAGAAAAAGATGATGTCTCTCTAGGATAAAGAATGTGTGGTATTTATAGATGTGAAGTAGGGTAGAGTTAGGAGAGAAAAAATAGGTAGTTGGGCCCATGTAATGGAGAGAAAAGGAATGAGGGAGAGATAAAGTAGGAGAGGATGAAAGATGAAAGATAGAATAGAAAAACTACATTGGAGAATGCACCCGTGAGTTTTGAAAGAATGAGAAGTGGTGTGGGATTGGAGATGGAATAAAATAATTAATTAAATTCTAACTTAGTCAAAATCTTCTTTTTGACCATATCTTCTCACTTGGGCTTCTGTTGGACTCGACCCAAGAATTAAAGTTGCACCATTTTTCGTTCTTCACAATATGAGCCCAATATTGGATATGTTTCGACGGACTCCTGATTTCTTCAAATTTACCATAATGCCATTCTGCTTGATTTTTCATCCATTTAGCATTTAGTACGAGCAGTAACTTCAAGCCTGATTTCGACCTTAATGCAGCCAGTATCTCTCAAAACTTAAAACATGAAAGTTGTAGATCTTTTTCTTGGCGTTCCATAGCATCTTGAATCACCTCAATTGGAGCTCGGATGAGAGAGTTATACCCAGATTACAAAGCGATGTCCAAACTGTCCAGAATCGCCCAATTAGCTTCGTTTTGCACTTAATGCCTCCATTTGCACCTAAATAAAAATACAAGAATAATGAGTACATTTAGGCATCAAAGAAGTATAAAGCACTAAACATTAAGGGAGAAAAATATGACATTTTTCTTTCTCATCAGTACACATAAAGTTCCGGGCCATTTCGACACCATTTAGCCTAACTTCAATCCTCCAACAGCTAGGCGGGAGCTCCCGGTGGCGACAGTGTCAAAGACATCAAATCTTCGATCAGAGCCTATGGATGGTCTCAAAATGCCTCCAAAAGGCTCCACGCCAAATTTCAAGTCAAACCGACACCGTTTGACCCTCCATCAATTCTCAAAAGGCAAAATCAAGCCTCTCAGCGGCGAGAACCTCCGATGCTGCCACTCATCAAACAAAGCACATGAGTAGCTTCTGCATGCTTCCAAAGGGCTGCACATCAAATTTCAGGTCATTCCAACAACGTTTGACCCGGTTTTGATGCTCTAAAGCAAAATTAAGCCTACCGGCGGCGAAGTTCCCCGGAACCATGGCATCCAAATCGGAGCTAATGGATCATCTCAAAATGACACCAATAGGCTACCTATCAAATTTCAGGTCAATCGGACATCGGATGACCACACATCAAAGCTCGACATCTTCCGCATGGTGAAATCAAGTCTAGCATGGACGAGACCCCAAACGGCTTCAAAACTCAAATAAAAGCCCATGGTTGGACCTATCTAATGCTCAAGAAGCTTCACCTCAAATTTCAGGTCATTCCGACATCGTTTGACCTAGTTTCAACTCTTGGCGGAAAATCGGCTACGGAGTCTTAGGCTTTTCCAAAAATAGGAAACTTTGTGCTCTGATTTGCACTGCCTTTCGATAGGTTTTCTTCATAGGAATTAAGCCAATAAATGAGGAGAAATGTCAAAGAAAAATACAGGAGAAAACATAAGCAAAAATGCCCAAAAAACGGAGAAAAAACGACGACCGGACGGCGACCGAAAAAGGGGCCAAAGCCCCATGGTCGCCGGCGACCTTGGCCCATGGTTGCCGGTGACTATGGCCCAGGGTCGCCGGCCCCCTGGTCGCCGGCGACCATGGGTGCATGGTCGCCGGCGACCCTGGAAATCCGGGTAGCCGGATTTCCGTCAAAAGTGTCATTTTTCTGTTCTTTTTCGCTTTTCGCGATGTTTGGCCCCTATGATTTTCTTAAAATCTGATTTTTGAGGCATGATATCCGTCGATCTTCATCAACATCACAGATCCGCCTTCGAAATCATCTGATCATCATCGGACACTCCGAAACCGCCAACCGGCCGACCAAGAAAGTACACTTTCTGCCCGACCGATGCTCATCGCAAGAAGAATTCCAAAAGATACGGTGCGGCACACGACTCTTCAAGCGACTCGGCGACCAATTAATGCTGTTAATTGACCTTTTTATGACAACTTATTAGGGTCATTAACTCATTATTTTGGACGGCTCAATCAGAAGCAAGCAAATGGGAGTTACAAGTCCAATTAATCATGGCAATTAACCATGTAACTCCTATCATTATGGAGATTAATCATGGTAATTAATCATGAAACTCCCATCATCATGGAGATTAAATGCCCATTATTCTCCATCGGCCAATCAAAATCCAAGAAAAAGGAGTTACAAAATTATGAAATTAAATCTTGTAACTCGTCCCATCATTGTAAGACCCCGCCCCGAGAGTTTCCTTTTAGTGCTAATTAAGACGTGCTTTAGCTATAAGTGAGATTATTGGAAATGGGTTAAATCTGGCTTAGAATAGATTTTTATAGCTTTGAATTATTTTGGGAACTCTTTTGATCTAGTGGGGCCCTTTGGGGGTTCCTTTTTATTGTGTCTTGATTAGTTTTGGGATTTATTTAATAATTCTGGAAATCTGTAATTTGCTCCGTTTAATGTATTTTATGATTCCCGACAACTTTTGTATTTACTCTGTTCTCGTTCGAAACCTCTACACCCTACTTTGCCAATGATAGGGGTAAAACAGTCTTTTTACACAAAATCTGGACACTAATTTTCAATGTATCCGAAACTCTTAAAATATATACTTTTTAGAAAGTAGAAATTTCGACGATCAATTCTTCCTTCTTCGTCGAATCCGTCCGAAGCCCGTAGAGCGATGTTTTAACCCAACTTGGACTTTTAAGTTGTGGGACCCATTGCCATTGTCTATATAAGGAGGAGTCCTTTTTCCTATTCCTCTTCTTGTAACTTTCTTTGAGAAAAAGGAATCCCAGCCCAGCCCTAGGGTTCTCTTCAAGTTACCTTGCTTCTTGCTTCTCTATCTTCCAATCTCTCTCAAATCTATTGCTAAAGGTAGAATGGAGGTGGTAATCTTCTTCCCCTCCATGAGAGCTTCATCTTGATACCATTTTTAGAGAGAACCTTCCATTCCAAGCTACACTTTGATCAAGCTCTTGCCATTAGAGGACTTTCCATGTAAGCTCTTCTTCTCATCTCTTGGTTGTGTGTTCTTCTAGCCATAGAGGTGCTTCACCTTGATTATTGGAAGCTGTCTCCATCTATTTCTTGATTTTGACATTCTAGGGTTGTAATGAATGTATTTTGGGGATTTTTGTGTAGGTTGTAGATTTTGAGCTTGAAAGTGTGATTAGAGCTCACTAGCATATTTGGAGACCAAGGCAAGTGAATGAATGGATTTGATTTGAATGAGTTCTTGTTTTTATTGAAAATGTGGATTTTACTATTCATATTCCTTTAGTCTACTATGTTTCATAATGCTTTTGGAAATGTACTTATTGATATGATTTTTCTCCTAGTTAGTTTATGAGAATGTATGCATTCATTCATTAA
Organism: Persea americana; assembly: GCA_029852735.1. Lineage (NCBI taxonomy): Eukaryota > Viridiplantae > Streptophyta > Magnoliopsida > Laurales > Lauraceae > Persea > Persea americana. Next base: position 617,219 of record JAQQXO010000019.1, on the reverse strand, counting down.
AGCTTATTTTGGTCATTATGGACTTCTTAAATGATATTTGTACTTGCATTGAATGGGATTGGTGTTGGGAGGAGAATTAAATGCATTGATGGAATGGTGGTTGGAGGAAAGGATTAGATGTTGAATGGAAGGGAATAGACCCATTTCATGTTAGGAAATGGTTGGAGTTGAGGTGAAAGGGTTTGGGAAAGAAAGAGCTGAAATCTGCACCTGATGTAGAGTTTCCACAGCTGGGCGGTCAGCGGGCGGTCACCTTGACGGCTAGCTGACAGGTGACCGGCGGCTAGCCGACCCAGATTCGGTTACAAACACAGAATGCTGTGTTTTGACAGGTGAACCGCGGTCAGCCACGTAGTCAGCTCGCGGCTAACCGCTAACCAAAGGCCCTGTGACCGCCAAGTAGCCGAGATGCGCGGTTAGAAACACAGAATGCTATATTTTAGCAGGGTGAACCGCGGTCAGCCAGCGGCTAACCGCCGATCCTCGGCAGCTAACCGCCAGCTAACCGACTGGTGACCGAATCTCACCCAGAATTCCTGAGTCTTTTCTATTGTTTTCAGATATGGTATTTAAAGGTTTGGATGGGTTGTTCTGATGCCCTACCACCTTGGAAAGACCCAGGGGATGACATAAGGAGACTGACTTAGAAAGAAACTCCATTTCGGAAAGGTATTGGGAATTTTGGATTCATCGACTTGTATAAGGAAACTTGATATGTCCTCTATCATTCGAGTACCATACTAAGGGCAATAATAGACATACAAGATCTTTATACATGTTGTCTGAATACGGAAGCCCAAATATATAGTCCATGACTGTATAAGAATTTATTTCATTGTTTTTAACTCTGATTTATGCACCTGACATGTCCTGCCAGCCCCGTTTACGCATGAAAAGATAATGATATGAAATGTGTGCCTATGAGCACCCTGCCCCGCCTGCCCGAGTGTTTTGCACCGATATAGTTTTGTACACGTTTTGATTTCTCATGTAACCTATGAGTCGGCACCACTAAGCTTGGACGTCCTTGTCAGTCTGATCAACTGACTTGGGCCTCCCCCTTGTGCTCCCGCCAGTTACAACTTGGATCCTGTCCTGTCTTGTTACCCGGTTCCGCGGCCGTGGTCTTGCCTAGCTATATGTATATGTATATAATGTTGGTTCTCGTCACTTCGTGTGCTCGAACCCAATGCACTGAATGTGCTCTCATCACATTAGTGATAGAGAGGATCTAGCTTTAGTGTGGTTGTCATCTAGTCAGTTCATGTACCTTGAATATCCTACATGATTTACATTGCATCTGTACTTTAAATGAACCATGCATCCTGTTTTAATACAGTTATTGTTTTAATAAGATTTCGTTATGTTTAAGAAGCGCTTGATTTCTTTCTTGGTATTATCTATTCATCCACCTGCCAGACCGTCATGTCTGACTCATCTTTGTGGTACCCAGGTCCAGTCCCCGTTATTGCCTACGAGGAGGAGCCAGAGGAGGCGGTCGGCGAACCGCAACGATTAGTGGAGTGGCAAGCTGACAATGTCATTTAGACATTTGGTTTAGCTTTGAGCTATGTAACATTTTGGGGGAATTTATAGAATGATCTTGATTTGCACTTTTGGTTGTACTGGCCTTTGTTAGCCATTATTTTTGGAGAATGTTAATTTAACTTGATCTTTTGTTTAAACTTTAGCTTCATATTTTGGGAATGCTAATGAGATCATTGCTCACTCTGACATCATGTCATACTTGTGTATTATCAGTCTCATATAATGAGAATGGATTAAGAGTTTGATTTGCTACACGCTTCCGCACCAATGTAAATGTTCTATGAGTGTGTGTGGAATCCTCACCGCGGAAACCTGTGGGAAATTAAATGTGTATATTCATATAATCATTCATCCACCACCGTCGCGGTCCCGGGTCCCTGTCCGGGGTCACGACAATCATGGAGCATTAATATCATTAATGCCCATGAACCTTCCTAATGGCCACCAAAAGCCTATAAATAGGAGGTCATTCCAAAGGGAAAGGGTCCGAAAAAATCATCTGAAGGATCCTGAAAAATCGCCTGAAAATTGTCCTGAAGAATTCTCTGCACAAAGAAGCTCTCCTGCCTTGAAGAAACCCTGCTGCAAGAACTACAAGGTGATCAAAGTCCCTTGGGGGGCCACCCCCCCCAAAGTTTCCCCCTCTTCTTTTATCCAACATGGCCTAGATGCGGCTTTTCAGCCCGTCTACTTGGTTTTTTATTAGATATAGGACCTTCCCTTGGTCTTTGTCCTCTAAACATCTGAGGTTCAAGCCAAGCCAAGTGAACTAAAGCATCAAGTGTTCTCATCTGAAGGACGATGGCGAAGTCCATACATGACTCGCGACCGTCGATCTGAACGAGTCCTCACAATCGCTTGAGAAGTCAGATCCCTCTTTCTTCCCTTTCTATTGTGTTTTGTATTTTTAAAAGAGACAAAAATCACAATTCTTGTCTTTCGTCATTGATATGATTTGTAAATCGCCTTCCATGGCAAAATCGCCTTCTACGACACAAAACCGCCTTTCACGGCAAACTAAACAAAATTGCCTTTCACTGCATTTAAAATCTTGTCTCTTTCTTTGAATATATATGCAATGGAAAGATAGAAAAAAAGTTTGATTTCCTTTCTATTTATGAAGGTGAATCTCCGGATCACCATTTTAAATTCCAAGTAGAATAGAAAATCTAGCATACCCGTACAAAAATGTTGATGCTTGCTCTTTTTTTTCCTTTCGCCCCGCCGCACCCCGGCGGACCCGGGACGGAGGAAGGCAAAAAAGAAAAAGACGGGTCTATTAAGTTGGCATACTCGGTGGGACTCGTTCATTTGAGAACACGATGCTTAGAATCCTTGGCTCCTTCCTAGTTGGTGGTCTATGTTGAATCTTGTATCTAAAATAAACATGAGATGGGATTCTTTGGAAACTTCTTTCTTTGAACTTGTTTCCATTCTTTCTTTTCTCAACCAAAAAAAAAAAAGTTTTTTTCTTTTGGATTCAAATTGGAGAAACTTTGGTTCTTTCCTTTTCGTACAATGGCTCGCAGAAATGTTTGAGCCAACGTTCAGATTGGGAGGGGTCATTTTCCTCTCTTTGATGGGTCCATTGGAAATCTTTCAAAAAAAAAGTTTTAAAAAAAAAAAAACTTTTCAAATTCCTTTCATTGGATTCAAATTGGAGAAACTTTGGTTCTTTCCTTTTCGTACAATGGCTAGCAGAAATGTTTGAGCCAACGTTCGGATTGGGAGGGGCCATTTCCCTCTCTTTGATGGGTCCATTGGAGATCTTTCAAAAAAAAAAAATGCATTAAGGTTGCGCCAATTGCGTTCTTTGACCAAAGTGGATTTAAGAAAAGCCTTGTCCAGAGTGTAGAGGCAGTTAGACTGTTCGAGGTAAGGGTCCTTCAAACGAGTTCATTAAGTAATCCTACCCTTACCTGGGGGCTAATCTATCCACTAAGGTCTCATAAGACCGAATTGGAAGACCTATGTGCACTCTTAAAATAAAAAAAAAATAAAAAAATAAAAAACAAAAAATCTTAAAAAAAAAAAAAACTTCTGTCACTATTGTATTCAAATTGGAGGAATTTTGGTTCTTTCCTATTTCGGATTTAGGCTCGCAGAAATGTTTGAGCCTGTATTCGGATTGGAATACCATTTGCTCTCTTTTATGAATTCCATCTTGACTTTTAAAAAAAAAACTCCCGTCATTATTGGATTCAAATCTGAGAAATCCTGGTTCTTTCCTTTTTCTGATTTAGGCTTGCAGAAATGTTTGAGCCTGTATTCGGATTGGAATACCATTTGCTCTCTTTTGTGAACCCAATCTTGACATTTAAAAAAAAAAAAAAAAATCCCATCTCGTGTCCATTTTTCAAGGATGTGATTTACAACATTTGTGCCTAGCGGTACTAGTACGCCCTTTCGGGTCTACTGTATTAGCGACCGACACATTTGTATCTCTAACCTTATATCATTTTACCTCGAGTGAGCTTCGCTTCTCGGTAACTTGAATTAAGGTTTACAATTGCTTCTAGCAGTCCCTAGAACGCTCATTTTGAGCCGACCATACTTGCATTCAGAACAATTGTACCATCTATGGCTTTTTGCCTTCTTCATTATGCTCAGAACAAGCCATGAACCTGAGCAATTTGAAAAGACAAAACCATAGTATAGCCCATTTATGATCACCATATTCTTGTGATTACTAATGGATGTGGTCTTGTTTCAGAAAAGTTTTCCAAAACTAACAATGGCAGCTTCGTTAGCCATCACCTTCAACGAAAACAAGTACCAAGTCATGCTTCAAGAGAAGCAAAGCAAGCCCACTTTCAAGCGCCCCGCCAACTGCCGAAGCGTCACCTCCCTCGGCAACTCCTAAAACACCGGGTTGACCTCCACTCCCCAGACAATCGTCTTCGGGTCATTGGGACCATTCCCACTACCCGCAGAAGAGACGGTGCCTGCTGAGAAGTAGAAAACCGCCCCTCAACGTGTTGCTGCCTCGACACCAAAGGCGGTCACCAAGAAACTTGAGGCTTGTGGCAATCCCACGAGGCCTCAACCTACAAAAAACTAGGTCTGTCCTAAGACTTGGTCCCCTCGATCTTCGCCAAAACAAAGAAGGTCCCAGACATCTGCAAAGCCAGCATACCTGGCTCCTCTCAAGGAGAATATGTTCTATCCTCTCGCCTACATTAAAGGGGAGAAACCTACCCTCCACCGAACTACAAAAACTACTCAGCATGAGCCGGCTTGTTCATACAAGCCCAAAATCAAGTCATGCATCACAAGGCCTCGACAAGAACTTGCCAGGGCCTGCTCTCCTGCAACTCGACCCTTCATCTCAACAGGGGCCGAGCTTGCAAAATTTAAAGCTTCGCTACAACAGGCTAAGGACCGCGTCCAGACCCTGTCCATGCCAGTCTTCAAAGAAGACAAGCTCGGTTGCTGCACACGGGGGACCACGTCCTTCATTGCCAGAGCACAGCTCGAGCTAACAGAAGCTCAAATTGCTCGTCGTATACGTTGCCGCGCGGCATATCGACAGAAGAGATTAAAGAAGCAAAGAACCCAGCATTCTGAGCTTCAAATCTCCCTAAAATGGGTAGAAAAAGAAAGACCCGACCAAGTTACTGCTGTCCACATGGTTGGCAAAACCAAAAGAATGCAGAAATCAGCAACAAAAATACATGTCAGACGATCAGTGACTCGCAGCATCTCCCGGACGAGAAGACATCAGGAAGACTCTCCCACTCCTTCGAGCCAATGACACCGGAGTGATCATTCCTCGGGCTCTTCATCTAGAAGAACGAGCTCCAGCTCAGTCACTAAGACAGTATCCTCTTTCGACTCACGAAGGATGAATGTCTTGGTCACAAACTCTGAGCAACCTCCACCACATGACGACATGGCTCTACGCATTCAACAGCTAAAGCAAGGACAACAGAGAATAGAGGTTCTAATGGAAAACCTCCTTTTCACTCTCCAGCGTCCACCAAACAATGAGGAAGTTCCTCCACAAGATGAGGCAAATGGTGGAGAAGATGAGTCACACGCCCTTACTAAAAAGGACGTTGACAATATCCTCGCCAAAGCAAAAGAAGAGGATACACTGAAGGAGCATGGGATCAAGCCACCATATCCCTTATGGATGGACTCGGTTCCGTTTCCCCCAAAATTCAAGTAACCTCTTCTCCAAACATACACGGGGAAAGGTTCAGCTAGACTACACGTCATCCACTTCAAGATCCTGACAGGAACGATTGCGGATCAAGATGCTCTCAAGATCCGTCTCTTTGCAAGTACCCTAAAAGGTACGACCTTTGATTGGTACTCCACTCTGCCAGAGGACTCCATTCAAAACTGGACCATGCTAGAGACACGTTTCTTGACCCACTTCGAAGGTGAGGATCATCCTGTTACTATGGCTCAGCTCTGCAGACTTAAACAGGGAGAGAATGAGTCGACATACGACTTCATTCACAAGTGGAAAGTAATGGCATACAAATGCTCAGATGTGCTGCCACAAGTATCGCTAGTCGACATTCGCCGAAACAACATGAGAGCAAGGATCCGCTCCATGATCATTGGCAACAAATCAAAGAACTTGGGAGAACTCCTAGAAGCGTCTATGGAGGCTGAAACGGTGATCAAAGACCTCAATGTTAGAAGTCATCAAAGAAGGAGCAGACCGCCATTTTGACCGCCAAGCCAAAGAAAAAGGAGGTTCTCAATGTGCAAACCAAGTCAGCTCCTCAGCCACCAAAGAAAGCTGAAAACAAAGCTGCAGGTAAGAGACCTGAACTCTCTGATGCCTTCAAAGAACGAGTAGAGAAGAAATACCCGTTCGATGAAGATGTTGAAGAAATATTTGAGGCTCTCTTGGCAAATGGGAAACTCACCTTGCCAGACCCCAAAAGACCGGGAGATGTTGGCAAAACCAATGATTCCTGATATTGTCCATACCACCAAATGGTCTCGCATCCTCTCAACCAATGTTTCGTTGTGAGAGAGAAGATCAACGAGATGTGGAAAAACGGAGTCATTACCTTTGACAAAAACTATGGGTCTCCCTCCGTTAACATGGTGTCATATGGACAAACATCGAAGTCACCAAAGGAAAAAATCACCACTTCCTTCAAGGTGATAAAAATGACCTAGACATCCCAAGAGCTGGTGCCTTACCCAACACCAGAAGGACAGACCATATGGGTGCATCCCGATCTCCTAGAAGATGAAAATTGCGAGATCGTCAAAACAAAGTCGACCGCTCAACAGCGAAGGCAAGCCAAGAGACAACTCCGCAAGCTCAAACAGCAGGAGAAGGCTCAAACCAAGCAAGAGGTTCCTGAAAAGGCAGAAACCTCCTCTACCACTTCACAAGGGGCAACAGAGGAGTCTCTTCCCAATGCCTAAGAGTGGCAAGAAAATTCACCCTCAGTGATTTCATGCCGCCACGCCTCAGAGATGAGACTACGCAGGGGGCATCATACTCTTGCAACTCGGTAGTTGGATTCTTCATAAATGGATACAGGTCCAGTGACACTGCCAGTGACACAGATGAATGGGAGGAATCCCTTGAAACCGGAGAATATCTCTCCGATGAAGAATGGATCCCGGAATCCCACCTTATGCCAGTAATCTGGTATAACCCCTTCCAGCCACAAGGATCCTGGTCTGATGATGATGAAGACCAAGAGGCTGCCCAAAATGCTGTTGACACAGCACAAACAAATGCTCCAGTGGATCCCAACCAGGTTGAACCACAAGGAGCAGATGAAAAAGAAGATCTAGCTCCTATGCCAGATCTCGAAGAATATGCGAGGATCTTGCAGCGTCTTGCCATAGAGCAGGAGCAGGATCACATCAACCAGCTTCATCAAAATCCAAAATCGGAAGTCCCGGAAAATCTACAAGCATCTCCTCCAGTGACTCCGGAAAATGAAGAAAGTTGCTGGATTGATGATCCTCTTACATCGGAGGATGAGTCTGATTCCCAACAGTCCATTGTGGAAGCATCTTCTATCAAAGTTGCCTACAATGTGATAGTTCAGGATGATAGTGCCTCTGAAGCTTCATCTGCTAAGGCCACGGTCTCTCAAAATGCATCCGGCAGTGTATCTTCTGGAGCTACATATTCTCAGGTGACTTCCACTGAGATAGCATCTTCTCAGCCATCGTCTCCTGAAATGGCGACATCAGAATTCAAGCCTCTTCCGACTGATCACCAGGAAGAAGCTCTGGCTGATGAAGTCTTCAAAGAAAACCCAGTCAATTGGTCCCAGGTACCCAACCTCATAGGAGATGTCTGGACCGATGAAATACTGGACAAAGAAGAAAAGTTGTTGGAAGCTGTTCAGGACTTGTTCCCGGAAAATGCTCCATGCAACGCAATAACTGAAGACGGCAATGCTGCTGCAGAAGTGTTTTCAGCAAATGTGGAGGATTGGCCCCATGAGCCCGAAGGGGGTCTTCAGAAAGAAGAGCCACCTCTAGAAGCTTTTGAAGTTGGGAAAGGTACCCGCTCTAGCCGGGATTACCACAAAAACTATAACCAATCTTCTTCTTCTTCTTATGTAAATCCTTCGGGAAAACAAGCTGTAAATGCCCTAAGCGGCAGTGATAATGAAAATGCAGGCCCCAAGGAGGCTTTCAAGTATGACTTGATCGAGTACTTCAAACACATACCCGCACGACTGCACATCCTAGACTTATTACGAATGTCACCACAAACTCGTGATAGTCTCATTTCAAAACTGCAAAGGCTGATCTGGATGTCAACAAACATGCCCCACAAGTCCTACAAATTGAAATGGACTATAGGGTCAAAAAGTCAAAAACCTCCTCAAAGGGAGAAAAGAAATAAGTTGGAGGACCTTGCACTGAATGCCTCTAGATCCAAAAAGCCACAAATGCTACCATCGCCTTTAATAAGGAAGACCTCTTGCTAGGCGAGATGAAGCATAACCGACCCTTGTACTTCACAGGGTACATCAAAGAGATGCCGATACACAGAGTCCAGATCGACCCAGGTTCTGCACTCAACCTCATCTCTACTACGGCACTCGAAGAGCTGGGTATCCCACCTAGCAAACTAAGCCACACATCTGTGTCCATCTTTGGATATGATGGGAGTGCTCAAAGGCCCATTGGCAAAATCAAGTTCAGGTTGCAAATCGGTGATCTTATCTCTGAGGTCACCGTGTATGCAATAAAAACCTCTTCATGCTACAACATCCTTCTCAGACGCCCTTGAATACACAAGAACGGTGTCGTCCCTTAAACTTTACATCAGTGCATCAAGTTTGTTAGCGACGACAGCTTGATACATCGAGTGTTTGTAGACAAAAAGCCCTTCAAAGGCAAAGAAGTCCATTTTGCAGACTCTCAGATGTACAAGGATGAAAAAGAAGAAAAGGTGGAGAAAATAACATCCTTTGCCGGCAATCTCCAAAAAGATAAAGGCAAGGCTCCTCAGCAATCATCGGAAGAAAACAAACCTTCCGGCAAACCCGAAGAGAGCAATCAGTCTCCCTTCGTTGTCTCCTTCAAATCTTCCAAACCTTTGGTAATCACTACCAAAGCAAAGAAGACAAAGCAAATGACTGGGGGCAAGTTTGCTGTCTCCTTCGTGTCTATCATACAAGACACAGATTCGGAATCAGAGACTGAAGACGATACATCGTCAAGCCAAGCTGATACTTAGCAAGTTCGGCCTGCTCTCACTCCATTGGAGACACCTGCTAATGTAGAAAATCCTACGTCCGCTACCTTCATCGTTCCGGCAACGACGACAGAAGAGAAACCAATCTTCTTCCATAGATCAGACGTTTCTTCATCAAACTCCCTGCTTGAGCCTTTCCAAAATGAAGGTATGCCTCTACTATCCTTGTATAGTCCAATGGTGCAAGCTATCATGAAAAAAATGGGCTATGGCGCTCAAAATCCAATTGGTTTGGGAGGTGGCCGTGGTATTCTCACACCATTGGAACCCACCCTGACCAAAAGTCAGCTGGAAGATTGGAAACTCCACCATCGCATAGACAAGTCTTCATACGGATTGGGATATGATCCTGAGACTCCGATGAGACAGTTGACACAAAGGCTGCAAAGTCGTTTTACCGACCAGGCCTCAACATCTCGTATTAATGAAGACATCAATCTCCCTGGATATCTCTTTGAAGAGTTACCCGACAGGGACCCAGGAAGCTCATCAAATTGGTATGATTTTTCTAATGATGAAGAGAAATTGTCCGATGACACAGACGCACGGTTCTCTGATTCAGAAGAGCCATCGTCTCCAAAAGAAGTGCCTTACTTCGACCTAGTTTCAGCTGGTGATTGGGATCATCTCATAGCAAGTCTTGAGAAAAGTACCGATCAAGAAGATCTATGGACAGAAGCGGAGCCATGGTCTGAAAATGCCCTTGGAAATCCAGAAGGTCTTGTTGAGTTGGAAGCCTCCGAAAATATTGTGGAGGAACCACCTTCAAACCTTCCAAAAGAAGATTCTGTTCAAAAGATAGACTTGGGAATACCAGATAACCCACGTCCTGTATTCATAAACAAGAATATAAAGGATGATGAGTTACCCGAGTATGTCTCTTTTCTTCATGAGTTCATTGATTGTTTTGCATGGTCTTACGTTGAAATGCCTGGTCTAGACCCAAAAATAGCAGTTCACAAACTCAACTTACAAGAAAACATCAAGCCTGTCAAACAAGGCCAAAGAAGATTCCGTCCTGATGTGATGGACAAAATTGAATAAGAAGTTCAGAAACTCAAAAACGTTGGCTTCATCCGCAAGGAATAGCATCCTGAATGGTTGGCCAACATCGTCCCCGTGACAAATAGAAATGGGAAAAATCAGAGTCTGTATTGACTATAGAGACCTGAATAATGTTTGCCCTAAAGATGAATTCCCGCTCCCCATACCGGAGGTAATGATTGACAACACCTACGGGTTTGAGCGAATGACTTTCATGGATGGCTTCTCTGGCTACAACCAGATAAAGATGCATCCCGAAGATGAAAGGCATACATCATTTCGGACCCCATTTGGCGTGTATTGCTACACTGTCATGCCATTTGGTCTGAAAAATGCCGGTGCAACATATCAGAGGGCTATGATGAAGATATTCCAAGATATGCAGCACAAGACGGTCGAATGTTATGTTGATGACCTCGCCGTCAAAAGCAAAAGAAAAGAAGACCATCTCCAAGATCTTCAAGAAGTCTTCCTCCGGCTTTGCAAACACAAATTGCGAATGAATCCCCTCAAATGATTCTTCAGTGTCTCATCGGGTAAGTTCCTCAGATTCATAGTTCGGAAAGCTGGAATAGAACTTGACCCCATCAAAGTCAAGGCAATTCTAGAAATGCCATCTCCAAGAACCCTAAGAGAACTAAAAGGGCTTCAAGGAAGATTGGCATACATCCGATGGTTCATTTCCAATCTATCAGGAAAATGCCGTCCATTTTCTCGCCTGATGAAGAAAGGTGTAGACTTTGTTTGGGATGCTGAATGTGAAGCTGCATTTCAAGACATCAAGTCATACCTAACCAAACCTCCAGTGTTGGCTGCTCCCACAACCGGAAAACCATTCATCTTGTACACAAGAGCTCTCGACTATTCTTTGGGCGCTCTACTTGCACAAGAAAATGATGGAGGAAAAGAAGCTGCTCTATACTACCTCAGTCACATGTTAGTAGGTGCAGAGCATCCTACTCTCCAGTCAAAAAAGAATGTCTGGCAGTGATGTTCGCCGTACAAAAGCTATGTCACTATTTGCTGTCAAACACAGTATACCTGATTTCGAGGATCAATCTCCTAAAAGTCCTTGTTACAAAAGCAGGTTCTCTCAATGCCTGACTGGCAAAATGGTCCATCCTTCTGTCACAATTTGATATTAGGTATGTACCACAAAAAGCAATCAAGGGCCAAGCTCTAGCAGATTTTCTTGCAGAGCATCCCCTGCCTAAGGATTCTCCGCTTAGGGATGATTTCCCAGACGAGACTGTCTACAGCGTGGAAACCTCCTTATCAAATGCCTCCTAGAATATGTACTTCGATGGTGCAACTAGGACAAATGAAAAGGGAAAGCCGATATCAGGAATTGGCATTCTCTTTGTTAGTCCCGACAAATACATGATTCCACACGCATTTTCGCTACTGGAACCATGTTCAAACAATGCAGCTGAGTACCAAGCTCTGATCATAGGATTGGAACTCGCCCTCGAATCTGGTATCACCATGCTGGAAGCATTTGGGGATTCTCAACTGATCGTCAACCAGATGAATCAAAAATATGAAATCAGGAAGCCTGATCTGTTGCCTTACTACAACAACGCGCAATCGCTTCGTCAAAAGTTTGACATTTGTCACATTACCCACATCCGCAGAGGTGAAAACTTCCGTGCAGATGCCCTGGCTGGACTTGCTGCATCTATGGCAATCCAAGAAGGGGAAAACATGTAAATTACAGTGTGTCAAAGAAGGATTCTCCCTCCTCTCAACACACATCAAGCAGTTGCTGAATGCCACCGAGTGGTTGGAAGTCGGATTTCCATCCTCAAACCTCCGATTGGCGACTGGAGGGATCCGTTCATTGATTATATTATGTTCGGAATTCTACCTGAAGATCCAAAAGAACAGGTAAGCATTCAAAGACAAGCTCCAAATTTTCATTTGGATAAATGCTTTACAGAAAATCTTTCAATGGAGTACTTCTACGCTGCTTATCACAACAAAAGGCGGAAGGAACTCTAAAAGAAGTTCATGCTGGTCTTTGTGGAGCCCATCAGGCTGGTCCTAAGCTCTGCAATCAAATAAAAATGTTAGGTTATTATTGGCCTACCATGGTGGCTGACACAATGCAATTTGCTAAACGTTACCAACAATGCCAAATTCATGGAGATTATGTACACATGCCTCCAGAATGGCTACATTTTATAACGATCTCATGGCCCTTCGAAGCCTGGGGTATGGACATCATAGGTCCTATCTCTCCCCTGTCAAGCAAAGGTCATCGTTTCATCTTCGCAGCTACGGATTATTTCTTTAAGTGGTCAGAAGCATTTGTGTTCAGTGAAATGAAGACCTCGTCAGTCCTTCAATTCTTACGAACCAACATCATTTGTCGCTTCGGCATACCTAAAAGATTCATCCATGATAATGGACCACAATTCCGGGATCACAGATTCTACAGGTTCTGTGACAAATACAAAATCCAAAGTTGTCCTTTGACTCCGTATAACCCGGCAGCGAATGGACTAGCAGAAGCCTTCAACAAGACACTCTGCAAAATTCTCAAAAAAATGGTCTCTAGTCACAAAAGAGACTGGGGCAACAAACTGCCTAAAGCTTTATGGGCCTACCGGACTACCGTTCGAGGACCAACCCATAGCACGCCATTCTCCTTGGTCTATGGATGTGAAGCAGTTGTCCCCCTAGAGGTACAAATTCCTTCTTTAAGGGTATCTCTACAAAATGAAATGACGCAAGAATGCAACGTCAAATTGAGACTCCAGGAACTGGATAATCTCGATGAAAGATGACTCGAAGCTCTACAAAGCATTGAGCTTTACCAAGCACGCATGGCAGGATCTTTTGACAAAAAGGTCAGGCAACGCGCCCACAAAAAGGGTGACTTGGTTCTTGCAGTGAAAAGGCCAATGCTTTTTGCCCACAAATCCAAAAGCAAATTCGAACCAAAATGGGAGGGACCCTTCGTCATCGACAAAGTCTTCTCCAATGGCGCATATGGTCTTCTAAACATGGAGGGTGACAGATGTATGCTACCCATGAATGGCAAGTTCTTGAAGCGGTACTACCCTTGAAGACTTCCTACAACGGGTCGGAGCGATGCTTGCATGGCCAAAGCCTATTCCTAGGTACTTGCTCGTCAAACCCACCCTTTTTAGAGTTTTCATCCCTATGTTGAAATTTCTAAAAACCCAAAACAATGCTTACTTTCAATGTTTCATTGTTAAAAAAAAGAAAAACAAAAACAAAGCCAAACCCAAAATCCAAGTTTAGGAGCCTCTTCCCTAAACTTGACCAAAACTTTCGATCCTTGAACCCAAAATTCATGGTTTGAAACAAAAATCAGGACTCAGGAATTTGCACCCTAGTCCACCCCGACTTTTACCGCCAAAATGGTTTTGAGTAAAAAATTTATGACCCTCGTGTCTTTAAACAAAAAGTGGTTTTTCAAAAAATCGTGGGGAAGCGACGTTTAGTCGATACTCACACAAAACCCAAAAATCAGAAGGATGCGAACCCCATTTGATACTTCCAAAACCTCAAATCGCAAGGAAGCGACACCTCGTCAGTACTTGCAAAATTTCAAAATCGTGGAGATACAACACTTCAATTGATATCCACAGCCCAAATTTCAAAACAAAAACGAAGGTTCGAAAAAACCTCAAATTTCAAAAATCGTGGGGAGACGACATTCCATCGATACCCACAAAACCAAAATTTTGAAGCAAGGAGGCGACATTCAGTCGATACTTGCACCCAAATCCGCGAGGAAGCGACATTCCATCGATACTCGCACCCGAATGAGCAAGGAAGCAACATTCCATCGATACTTGCAATACCATTCAGCAGGGAGGCGACTCTTAGTCGATACTTGCATTTTTTAAAACCAAAAACCTGGCTTTCACTCCAAAACCTGGCTTTCATGCCAAAAAATGGCTTTCATGCCAAAAAATCAAAAATCCGGCTTCCATGCCGACAAAACAAAACTTGGTTTTCAAAAAAAAAAACTTGGCTTCCATGCCACAAAACCTGGCTTTCATGCCAAACAAGCAAAATTTCGGCTCTCATGCCAAAAATCGGCTTCTATGCCACAATAAAAAATCGGCTCTCATGCCAAAAACTGGCTTCCATGCCACAAACAAAATTTCGGCTTTCACGCCATCTAAAATTCGGCTTTCATGCCATCTCAAAAATCAGGCTTTCACGCTACAAAAATCGGCTTTCATGCCACAAATAAAATTTTGGCTTTCATGCCATCCAAAATTCGGCTTTCACGCCATCCAAAATTTGGCTTTCAAGCCATAAAAAACCAGGCTTTTTGCCACAAAATCTGGCTTTCATGCCTAAAAACAACCATTTGACAAAAGATTTTCACAAAATGATGACCTTTTGATCAAATTTTCAAACAAACCATTCCCATTCAATTTTTGCTTATGTTTTCATCAAAAGTGAATTTAAGTGAAATAAGGGGATACAAAAAAAAAAAAAAAAGAGTGCCAAAAATGTTTATACATGGAGGTACCAAAAGAAAAGAAGAGAAAGTTTGTTACAAATCAGGAGGCTAGTCCGACATGGTCTTCAGCCAAAGGCTTAACTCCTCAAGCAAACTCTTGGCCTTAGCTTCCAAAGCTTCCAGGCCGCGTTTCTTTAGAATCTTCCCATAAAAAGCAGTAGGCTGTCGCGATCCATCCTCAGCATGAGGAAGCTCTTCCTAGAGAATTTGCCATTGTTCATATTCTTGAGTCTTCCTCCGGAGATTGCTTTCGACCTCCTCAACTTGGCAAATGAGAGTCCTCTCTCTATCGCGGGCCTTCAAAGTGGCAGTCCACTTGGCAGCAGCTTGTTCTTCCAATAGCTCAAGGTGCTGTCTGGCTTCAGTGACCTCCCTATAAAGACGGTGCTGGTCCTGTGTCAGCTCGATAATAGCCAACTCGGTGACGTTCCTCTCCCGAACGAGCTGCTTCCGAATCTGCGAGATCTTATTCAGTTCAGATTTAACCTCGCTGGAAGGCTTCAAAAACATCTCGTTGAAGAAGTCATCATTTGGAAAGCTCTTGGTCTCATTCCTTTTGTTGCTTAGAGTGATGACTTCATCAACAAAAGCCTTGGCATCTGTAATGTCCAGACCAACTTCTTCGCTATCGGCAAGAATGTCCTACACATGCTTAACCATGCCGAAACCAGCCTCCAAATGGCCAGAAGAAAGAGTCTCGACCCATGAGCTCAAGACTCTCTTCAACAACTTCCTCACAAACTGACGGGATGGCTCAGATGAAGACTCGTTATGCTCCGTTGGTCGACTGCCCATGTCAAGCATCGTTGGAAGAGTAATCAATAAGCTCTTTCCAATCGGAACCGCTGGCGAAGGAATATCAACAGGCGGACTCGCCTCTGCCTCATCAAAACTGGTGGAAGAAGCCCCTACTCCAGGATCGGTCACAGGTACCCCCTGCTCTGGTTCTGAAAAAGATAGAGGAACTTCTTCTGTCACCTCACAACCTGCCAATGAAAGATGAAAAAGGTATGAATATGATCTTATCAAAAATCAATATCAGGACTATTACTATATACCTTCTTCGACGACCGGCGAAATGCTTTCTGCCTCCATGAGCTCATCCGAAGCATCGTCAAAAGTTGCGTCCATGGATGGCTCGAAGTCGTCAGAATCCTCTAGTAAGTCAGCTGGCAAGAAAAAAATATGTCAGCAAATGGCGGTAAAGAAAAACAAAAAGAAAAAAGAAGTCATACCAGATGGAGATTCTAGGTCTACTTCAGAATCTCTAAGTTCTTCCTCAGATGTCACGATAGGATCCGTCACCGCCTCATCGGTCGGAACCTCAGGCATCATCAAACCATCATCTTCTGCCAAAAGAAAGAAAACAGTAGATCAAAACAAAAGCTCTCATGAAAGAAAAGAAACGGAAAGAGAAAAGGGAAAAGCATACCATCATCAATGGTCTCTTCCCCTTGGCTTCTCTTCTCTGGAGGCTCATCATCATCCCCTGATGCCTCCTCAGCGATGGTGGAAGGAATTTCCAGATCAGGAGAACTTATGTGCCGCCTCTGACTTCGGCGTTGTCCTATTCTCCTCTTACTCCTACGGGACGAACTGCTAGAAGTACCCTCCCCACCATTGAAATCGGGCCTCTCGCCAGAGTCCTCACTGGATGGTCTGCACTTGCCAGTAGACTCCATGGAAGCCTTTGCTTGCTTGCTTGTATCCAAGCACCGACCTCAGCCTCCTCCTTTGCGAGCTGTTCCAAGACCTTATCAGGAATCTCCTGTGCAGCTCCCGATATGATGACGTCCTGGTCCTCGAGAAAACCTGTTCTGTGCTTTTCTCCAGAAAGGAAAGCCAGAACTTCTTCTCAGCGGATGCCATTTGACTTCCCAATGCCCTTCCCGGAAGACTGCTTTACATCAAGCTCTTTCTTGGAAAGCCCCCGGCATGCTGAAAAGCTCTCCACAAACCATTTTGTGAAGCCAGCAGTCCGGAAAGTAGGCAACTCAGGATAAGAAATCAGGGCAGTAGTGTCTTCCGCGCTATAGAACGCCCATGCATTTCTCCCGTCCTGCAGACCTCCAAAACGCTTCACCTTGCTCGAAAGCGCTCCAACAACGCCTTGAGAGAAGCCCAACTGCATGGCAAAACGCGAAGGAACATACGGCTGGATGTCGACGAAAAGATGTCTACGGTATTGATCGTAGCCCCAAGTGCAAGGCCGCGATTGTAGTAATAACCGGTGAAACCGGATCGATCCACGGAGAGTTTATTTATCGCAAAACCTGTCCTAATAAAAAAAACTAGTTCTAGCCTAAAAAAACTATACAAATCAAATTTTCTAATTGAATTAAAAATTAATTGCAAATCTGAAATATTAATTACAACCCAAGAAAATTAAAATCCTAATCTAGAAACCTAATCTAACCACTGCATCACCATAAGATTTATTAGCCCAACCAATTGCAATAATTGTTAAGGTGCATAAAATAAAGAATAAAATGAAATAAAATAAAATCAGATAAAATAAAATCAGAGAATAAAGAAATCATATTTTAATTCTAAAACTTTGCAATAATTACTTTGCTTAATGCCATCAAGAAAAATCAAGACCACCGCACCAAGTGCGCACTGTCACTACGCACAAAAATTCAATGTTGACTCATTGGTGAAGACCAAGACCCCATAAACTTGATTTATTAATGAAAGACCCATTACAAGCAAATAACCATTACAAAATTCTTTTAATAAAAATAAAGTGCATCCAACCTTACCATAGACACAAGAAACACTAAACGGAGGAGAGGGACTCGCGGTCTTGAACGGCGATCCAACCGGCTCTCGTTTCGCGATCTGAAATCCAAGCAAGGGAAGATAATTTCAAGGATGATCCGATGGTGGAGTGACGATAGCAACGGCGGCGGCGTGACGGCGTAGAAATCCAAGTGGTAGTCTGCCTTAGGGAAGGCCTTGGATGAAATATTGATGGAAGGAGGAGAGATGAAGAAAAAATAATGGAAAAGGGGGAATAATTGTTGCTGGTCGTCCAAGAGGAGTGGGGGGGTATGGTATGCACGTCCAGCCCTCTTTGTGTCTCTTTTTATATATTTTTGATGGCTTTTGTTGCAAGGTTTTTGATTTGGGTAAGAATTAGTAGTGTGTGGTCCAAGTTGGATTAGGATTAGGAGAGTTTTTGAGAGATTTTCTAGGGGTTGGCTCACAATCCTAGTAAAAATAGGATTGTTCTTATCTCATGCAACTCCCTCTCTTGGGTCCCACTTGGGTTAAGGATCAATTCAAATATGAATTTCAGATTTGATGTGCAATTCTTGAATGCATGTGGGCCCCACTTGGATGTAGACAACATGGAACGTCCCATGCCTTGGCTTGACTTTCTTTTGCAATGTTTTCTCTTCTTTGTTTGGCTTGAATTGAATCTTAGCCATCCATCTTGACATGTAAGTAATATTTGTTAGAGAGTAGATATGACACCTCATCATCTCATGGCCCACAAATTCGGAACTTATCTTCAAGAGATTAAATCTGATTTTTTTCTTGCATATGAGAGCGGACCCTACCATGGCCGCCCCTACCTTAGATTCCATGCCAAAGGAAGGTGGGTCCATGGTGCATTTGATTCATCAATTCTCTTCCGTGGGCCCCGATTTCTGAAATTCCCTACAAAAATAAAAGCAAAGATCAAAGAATAATCTAATCATATAGGTAAGGAATTATGCAAGATGCGGGCCCAATTCACACCAAATAAATGCATAAAATGTCACCATTTTATCAAGTTTTCTTCAATTAAATTAAAGGTGCAAAGAAAATTCATCATTTCATGTGTGATTAAAAAGTTATGAGAAATTTTTGACTTTCAATGCCAAAAATAGAGAAATTCATGATTTTATGTGAAAATGCAATTTTTGGATGAATTTTGACTCAAATTCAGACTTTGATGCTCAAAACATAAATTCATAATTTTTTTACTAATATGGTCCATGATTTGATGATTAAGTCCTTAATTACTCTAAAATGATAAGAACATATTACATTTTTAAGGACTTATCACACCCCCCAACCAGCTTTTTGCTAGTCCCGAGCAAAATATGCAAACTATGGTAGGTCTTCTGGCCTAATCTAATGCAAAGACAAAAAGAAGAACGCCACTTTCGCTGGCACTCTCGGCTGCATTTAGCGTATGCAGCAAGCCCTTAAACCCCTAGGTTACCCCTAGTGGACGAGTTGTGCCTCGTGAGGGTTTGCAGTGAATATGCCCACGAAATTCATTTACCTAAAAGTGAAAGAAATTCAATGGAAGGTTTTTCAAAAGAATATTGAGTCAAATCGGATGCCTCGAATCCTCGAATAATCAAGATTTCAGACTTTTCAAAATCCGGTTCACGTTTTTTTTTTTTTTTTTTTTTTAAATTATACCAAAACTTTGAGTGCCTTGTGCAAATGTATACATCAAAACAAAAATTTTAAATGTTCTACGATAATGCCATGAAAACAGAATTCTCCCTCGGAATTTCCAACTTTCCTAGATTCGGGCAAAATACAAGTCTCCTCTCAAGGCTACTATGATGGCTTTCGCACTGTTGTTTTTCAAAGGCCGCGAGATGCATCTTTTTTTTTTTTTTTTTTTTTTTAAACACAAACATGTGACTGTGCAATGCCTAGGTCCCTTAAGCTTTCTAATTAACCCATATAATGAGCATTAGGCCAATGACTCCCAAAACAGATGTCTTTAGGGCACTAGGTATATAAATACCCCTACGGGCTTACTGGCTCGGGTTAAAAAGGCTACGAACCCAAACTAGTCACATAACTTTTTATTCTTTCCAAGAGTTATAACTAAACTCTTTTTTTTTTAACACTTATTTGTGCATCCCTTGGCAATTTTTCTTCTTTTTAAACGGTCCCCAACAATAGGCAGCCCTTTTCAATTCACCCGAATTAATTCACTGGTTTTGGTTGGCCTAACCATGCCGATGAACCAGGAGAACTCATATGGCCAAATTTCAGAAAGTCGTCTCTTTTTCTCTTTTGAAAGAACTCTGAAAATGACACTTAAATCTTTTTGTCCAAAACTTTTGAAATGATGTACACGTGGTACTGTGAAAAACAAAGTTCGGTATTCTTTTTATTTTTTAGAAAATGATGAACCTTCATTTTACTTCCTTCCAAAAAATTCTGAAATTCCAGATTTCTAAGCATCTTCGAATCGTCAAGTTCTTTTGAAAACCCACCCCACCCCCCCCCCCCTTTTTTTTTTTTTAAACGGCTACTCAGAAACGAAAAAAAAAATTTGTCTAAAATTGGACAAGTGTGCTTGTTCCCACCCCCCAACCTAAACTAGACAACGTCCTCGATGTCATACATGAAATGCGAAATGAAATGTAACATGAGGTGAAAATGTAAAAGGAGGAAAAAGGGTAGAAAGCACCTAGAGTAATGAAGCTTTTGTGTAGAAACCTGTCCAATGTAAGACAAATAACACACAAAGAAAATAGAAAATATATGCATAATATACAAAGGTATGGGCCACTGTCAGATCCAGTGCCCATCAATCCTGATAGATAGGATCGATCAGAGGAATTACATTTTCCTCTGGAGGAATAGTCTCCAAGAATGGTTTTAAACGTTGTCCATTGACTTTAAAAGAGGTACCATTCGATGGATCAATGAGGGTCACTGCCCCATATGGAAATACTTCTTGAACAATGTAGGGGCCTGTCCAACGAGATCTTAACTTTCCAGGGAAAAGATGAAGTCGAGAATTGTACAAGAGGACTTTTTGAGACGGATGGAATGATTTTCTTAATATCCGTTTATCATGAAAGGCCTTAGTCCTGTCCTTGTAAATTCTTGAGTTCATATAAGCCTCGTTTCTCAATTCTTCTAATTCATTTAGATCAAGGGCTCTTTTCTCCCCAGCCTTGCCTAAGTCAAAGTTCAGTTGTTTTATGGCCCAATAAGCTTTATGTTCCAGCTCCACCGGAAGGTGGCAAGCTTTCCCATATATAAGCCGGTATGGAGACATCCCAATTGGGGTCTTATATGCAGTGCGATAGGCCCACAATGCATCATTTAACCGCATGGACCAATCCTTACGATTCGGTTTTACCGTGGTCTCCAAAATTCTTTTAATTTTCCTATTTGAAACCTCTACCTGCCCGCTTGTTTGAGGATGATAGGGGGTAGCCACTTTATGTGTAACACCGTAATTTTGAAACAAACTCTCAATAATGCGGTTACAAAAGTGAGTGCCCCCATCACTAATGATGGCACGCGGAGTTCCAAAACGGGAAAAGATACTGTCCAAGATAAACTTTTTACTGTTTTAGCATCATTGTTCCTACATGGGATTGCTTCAATCCATTTGGAAACATAATCAACTGCAACGAGGATATAATGAAAACCAAAGCTCGGGGGAAATGGTCCCATAAAGTCTATACCCCATACATCGAATAACTCGACGACCAAAATTGGGTTTAAAGGCATCATGTTCCTTTTGGAAATTGAACCCAATTTTTGGCACCGCTCACATACTTTACAGAAATCATATGCATCTTTAAATATAGTGGGCCAGTAAAATCCAGATTGCAAAATTTTGTGAGCGGTCTTTTTAGCAGGAAAATGGCCACCACAAGCTTGAGAATGGCAAAATGATATAACACTGTTCATTTCATGGTCTGGAATGCATCTCCTAATGATTTGGTCTGGGCAGTATTTGAAAAGGTATGGGTCATCCCAGAAAAACTGTTTTACCTCAGTGAAAAACTTGTTTTTATCTTGTTGGGTCCATTCTTTTGGAATTTCACCCGAAGCTAGATAATTAGCAATGTCAGCATACCATGGAGAATGGGAAAAAGTGGCAAATAAGTGCTCATCAGGGAAAGTGTCCTGGATTGGCAAGGGTTCTAAAGCGTTGGAAAGGACAATCCTAGAAAGATGATCAGCCACCACATTTTCTACTCCTTTCTTATCCTTGATTTCGATATTGAACTCTTGGAGTAGAAGGATCCATCTGATCAGTCTGGGCTTGGCATCTTTCTTAGAAAGCAAGTACTTCAACGCAGAATGGTCAGTAAAGATCACAATTTTGGATCCAATTAAGTAGGAACGGAATTTATCCAGTGCATAGACCACAGCCAATAGTTCTTTCTCTGTTGTAGAATAATTAATTTGTGCACTGTTTAAAGTCCTGCTAGCATAGTAAATTACATATGGCTTTTTGTCCCTACGTTGCCCAAGAACTGCCCCAACTGCATAATCGCTAGCATCGCACATGATTTCAAAGGGTAGGCTCCAATCTGGAGGTTGCATAGTTGGAGCAGTCGTCAACATGTCCTTAAGCTTGGTAAAAGCCAATTGACATGCCTCCGTCCACTCAAATTCTACTTCCTTTAGCAGAAGGTTGCATAATGGTCGAGAAATGACACTAAAATCTTTTATGAACCTTCTGTAGAATCCAGCATGCCCTAAGAAAGATCTTACATCTCTTACGGTTTTTGGGGCGAGCAAATTGGAAATTAGATCTATTTTGGCTTTGTCCACTTCCAATCCTTTAGATGATACAATGTGGCCAAGGACAATCCCTTGTCGTACCATAAAATGACATTTTTCCCAATTTAGTACTAAGTTCTTTTCTTCACACCTAGAGAGGACCTTAGTTAAGTTGCTCAAACAATCTTGGAAAGAATCTCCAAAAACGGAGAAATCGTCCATGAAGGTTTCGAGAAAACGTTCCACCATATCACTAAAAATACTCAGCATGCACCTTTGAAAGGTTGCAGGAGCATTACACAGCCCAAAGGGCATCCGTCGGTAAGCAAAGGTGCCAAAGGGGCATGTGAAAGTTGTTTTCTCTTGGTCTTCCGGGGCGATCTCTATTTGATTGTATCCAGAATATCCATCCAAGAAACAATAATACTCGTGGCCAGCTACCCGTTCTAAAATTTGGTCCAAGAAGGGTAGGGGGAAATGATCCTTTCGTGTGACAGCATTTAACTTTCTGTAGTCGATACAAACTCGCCAACCTGTGGGTACGCGGGTTGGGATGAGCTCATCATTAGCATTACGGACTACAGTTACGCCGGCCTTTTTAGGTACAACTTGGGTAGGGCTGACCCATTGGCTATCCGAAATTGGATAAATGATACCCACATCTAGAAGTTTCAAAACTTCCGCCCTAACCACTTCCTGCATGGTGGGGTTTAACCGGCGTTGCATCTGACGGGAGGGTTTTGCATTCTCCTCCAAATAGATATGATGTGTACACACGAGGGGATTAATTCCCTTAATGTCAGCCACGGTCCAAGCAATTGCACCTTTGTGCAGTTTGAGCACTTCTAAGAGTTGGACTTCTTGGTCCTTGTCAAGGTGTGCAGAAATTACTACAGGAAATGTTTCATGTTCTCCAAGGTATGCATATTTCAGGTGAGAGGGCAAGGGTTTCAACTCAGGTTTGGGCGGCCTCACCTGAGATGGAAGAGACAGAGTACCAGTTGGTAATAGCTCTTCAAAAGAGGGTTTGCCTATAGTGTTGACCATTTCAACAGTGTTATCAAGTGTTTCTTCACAGAGGGTCAGGCCCTCAATTGACTCAATGGAATCAGAGATTGTTTTTGTAAAAGTTTCTGCTGTAAGAACACTGATCAAATCTACTTCTTCAAGGTCAATGTTATCATCCCGTGGTTGTTTGCAAAGGTCAAAAACATTTAGCTCTAATGTCATGTTAC
Organism: Persea americana; assembly: GCA_029852735.1. Classification (NCBI taxonomy): domain Eukaryota; kingdom Viridiplantae; phylum Streptophyta; class Magnoliopsida; order Laurales; family Lauraceae; genus Persea; species Persea americana. Next base: position 593,677 of record JAQQXO010000019.1, on the reverse strand, counting down.
CAAAAGATAGCGTCATTTTTCTATTCCGGCAATTGATCAATGCATTGGATGTGGCTAAGAATGGTCTCCCCAGAATTACCGGAATCTGAGCATGAGGATCTGCCACAGGATGAGTGTCTAGCACAATGAAGTCTACTGGAAAGTAAAACTTGTCAACTTGCACAAGCACATCCTCTACTATCCCTCTCGGTCTTTTGACTGATCGGTCTGCGAGCTGCAAAGTAATCTGGGTGGGTTTGAGTTCGCCTAACCCCAATTTTACATAGACCGAGTAGGGTAGTAAGTTAACACTCGCCCCAAGATCAAGCAGCGCTTGTTCAATTTAACAATTTCCAATAATGCACGAAATCGTGGGGCATCCTGGATCTTTGAATTTAGGGGGAGCGTCATGCTTTAAAATTGCACTAGCTTGCTCAGTGAGGAACGCTTTCTTTTGTACATGTATCTTACGCTTCAACGTGCACAAGTCCTTAAGAAACTTTGCGTAAGATGGGACTTGTTTGATTGCGTCTAACAACGGGATGTTAATTTTAACCTCTTTAAGAACATCAAAGATTTCCTGGTTCTGTATAGATGGCTTGGCAAGAGCTAATCGGTTGGGAAAAGGCGGTAAGGGCTTGAATCCTGGAGGAACTTGGCTTTTTTCCTTGATAGGAGGGACTTCATTTTCTTTCCCTTCCGGATCTGAGGATGCAAGTTGTTTATTTTTTTCCAGATCAGGCTTTGCAATCTCTTTACCACTACGTAGAGTAGTAACAGCTTGAACCTACTCCTTTGAATTTGACGGACCACCTTGACGAACCTCAAATTGCCCTTTTGGATTGGGCTGTGGTTGGGCTGGAAAAGCTCCCTTATTTTGTGATTCAATCAATTTGCAGAGGTTCTGCATGGTGTTCTGTAAATTCTCAAAGTTCTGATCATGTTTTTTATTGATGGACTCTTGATTCACCATAAACTTAGCCACAAGTTCATCCCAAGGTGTCGTTTGTGTTGTAGGGGGTACCATTTGCTGTGTGTTTTGAGCATATGTACTAGGAGTACCCTCAAATGGATTTGACATTTGGTTGAAATTGGGCTGAGTAGCATTTGGGCCATTCCTCCAACTAAAGTTGGGGTGATTCCTCCAATTAGGGTTGTATGTGTTACCCAAAGAATTGTTAAACTGCCGGTTGTATGTGTTAGTGGCATTTGCTTGCTCGTGAAACGCTTCTTGAAAAGCAGGGAGTGTTGGGCACTCCGAAGAAATGTGTTTATCACTAGCGCAGATGCCACAAACTATAGCAGGTTCCTTATTCTTCACAAATTTCAAGGACTCAACTTCTCTTGTAAGATAGGCAATTTTTGCTTGAAGATCATCGCTTTCTTTTAATACATATAACCCCCCTCCTTTGGCCTGACTCGATTGCTTTACGGGGTCTATACCTTCAAATGTGTCCCAATTTTGTGCACTATCTGCCAAAAACTGAAGGTAGGTCCATGCTTGATTTGGGTTTTTCGCCATGAACTCCCCATTGCACATCATCTCCACGAATTGACGTGTTTCTGGACTAAGTCCATCATAGAAGTGACCAATTGTATTGTGCAATTCAAATCCGTGGTGGGGACATGCAAGGAGTAGTTCATTAAAGCGTTCCCAACACCTATAATAAGACTCCTTGTCTTTTTGTTTAAAATTCATAATATTTCTCCGTAAGGTGTTGGTCTTATGTAATGGGAAAAATTTCTTTAAAAATTCCCGGACCATGTCGGACCATAGAGCAATCGAATTGGGTTGTAAGGAGTGAAGCCATGCCTTAGCCTTATCTTTGAGGGAAAATGGAAATAAACGAAATTTGATAAGGTCTTCCCTTACATTATTGAAGTGTAGTGTTACACACACTTCTTCAAACTCTTTAATGTGCAAATATGCACTTTCTGATTCAAGTCCATGAAATTTGGGGAGAAGTTGGATTACTCCCGGTTTGATATCAAATTGACCCGCACCTGCGGGTATGACCATGCACGACGGTGTGGCTTGTCGTGTAGGGTGAAGGTAATCACGTAAACTCCTAAGAGGTTGATTCACCTCCCCATTATTATTGGGTCCATTCCCATTACCGTTCTCCTCGTTATCACTCTGCTCATCAGCCATATTGGAAATCCTAAGAGAACCAGGAGATCTAGATTCGTAGAATTTAATCAAGCTCTTGACAGGTGATTCCTTCCTTACTAACCGATTTGAGGAGTCCCTCTGCCAAAAAGATGGGGGTCTTTCCTTCTTTTTTGGAATTTTGAAAAGTTTTTATTTATTTTTTTTTTTGTTTTTTTTTTTTTTTATAAAGAAATCTAGAAAGAAAAACTACCTAAGGTCCGTTCTTAGATTTAAAAGAAGATTCTCAAATTCTTGCAAAGTCCTAATCTTAGAGAGTTTAATATCTCTAAGGAAAGTTCCCAAACTCAAATCTATGAAACTGGCCCGACCAGGTAAGTCCCCAGATCAGTGGTGGGGTCACAATGCGTTGCAAAGGTCCCGCTTAAAAACCACTTTCCAGAACAAGAGACTTGTCTCCCTTATCTATTGGGACAAGACTTGCCTAGACATCGAACCAATTAAGAAAGGCAGTTTGTTCGGCTTCCCAAAGAAATAACTAACCTTCTTAAAAAAATTCCAGCAAGTTTTTAAGAGTCCTTTTAAATTTAAAAACAACTATAAAACTGAGTTTCCAATGAAAGTTCTGAAATTTTCAGATTTTTGCAAGTTTGGTGGCCAAAAAGCCGAATTTGTGCGATCTACAACTTGCCTTTGTGAGGGAAAGTTCCAGAATTTTTTTGGAAACTTTAAAAACCTAAAAATATGAAAAATAACTGGATTTAACAGACCCTAATTAATCCTAACCAGCAACAAAAAAAAAAACGAAAATAAATGACCTAAACTAGTCCAAATCAGAACAAGTAAATTAGGCAATTTTCAGAAATTGGATGTGATTTTTGAAAAATCAGAAAAAAATAATTTTCAGATCTGAAATAGTTCCAATTTTATCAAAAATCAGAGATTAAAAATCCACTTTTTAATGCAATAGGGCTGGTCCAAACATTCCATGCATGCTACCCTTAGATCTAGAATGATTGCGGAATAGTAAAGGCACACCCACAAAGCAATTAAAAAGATAGGTTGGAAAAAATACCTTAAGCGAAGAAAAACTCCCCGGCAACGGCGCCAAAAACTTGATCGTAGCCCCAAGTGCAAGGCCGCGATTGTAGTAATAACCGGTGAAACCGGATCGATCCACGGAGAGTTTATTTATCGCAAAACCTGTCCTAATAAAAAAAACTAGTTCTAGCCTAAAAAAACTATACAAATCAAATTTTCTAATTGAATTAAAAATAAATTGCAAATCTGAAATATTAATTACAACCCAAGAAAATTAAAATCCTAATCTAGAAACCTAATCTAACCACTGCATCACCATAAGATTTATTAGCCCAACCAATTGCAATAATTGTTAAGGTGCATAAAATAAAGAATAAAATGAAATAAAATAAAATCAGATAAAATAAAATCAGAGAATAAAGAAATTATATTTTAATTCTAAAACTTTGCAATAATTACTTTGCTTAATGCCATCAAGAAAAATCAAGACCACCGCACCAAGTGCGCACTGTCACTACGCACAAAAATTCAATGTTGACTCATTGGTGAAGACCAAGACCCCATAAACTTGATTTATTAATGAAAGACCCATTACAAGCAAATAACCATTACAAAATTCTTTTAATAAAAATAAAGTGCATCCAACCTTACCATAGACACAAGAAACACTAAACGGAGGAGAGGGACTCGCGGTCTTGAACGGCGATCCAACCGGCTCTCGTTTCGCGATCTGAAATCCAAGCAAGGGAAGATAATTTCAAGGATGATCCGATGGTGGAGTGACGATAGCAACGGCGGCGGCGTGACGGCGTAGAAATCCAAGTGGTAGTCTGCCTTAGGGAAGGCCTTGGATGAAATATTGATGGAAGGAGGAGAGATGAAGAAAAAATAATGGAAAAGGGGGAATAATTGTTGCTGGTCGTCCAAGAGGAGTGGGGGGGTATGGTATGCACGTCCAGCCCTCTTTGTGTCTCTTTTTATATATTTTTGATGGCTTTTGTTGCAAGGTTTTTGATTTGGGTAAGAATTAGTAGTGTGTGGTCCAAGTTGGATTAGGATTAGGAGAGTTTTTGAGAGATTTTCTAGGGGTTGGCTCACAATCCTAGTAAAAATAGGATTGTTCTTATCTCATGCAACTCCCTCTCTTGGGTCCCACTTGGGTTAAGGATCAATTCAAATATGAATTTCAGATTTGATGTGCAATTCTTGAATGCATGTGGGCCCCACTTGGATGTAGACAACATGGAACGTCCCATGCCTTGGCTTGACTTTCTTTTGCAATGTTTTCTCTTCTTTGTTTGGCTTGAATTGAATCTTAGCCATCCATCTTGACATGTAAGCAATATTTGTTAGAGAGTAGATATGACACCTCATCATCTCATGGCCCTCAAATTCGGAACTTATCTTCAAGAGATTAAATCTGATTTTTTTCTTGCATATGAGAGCGGACCCTACCATGGCCGCCCCTACCTTAGATTCCATGCCAAAGGAAGGTGGGTCCATGGTGCATTTGATTCATCAATTCTCTTCCGTGGGCCCCGATTTCTGAAATTCCCTACAAAAATAAAAGCAAAGATCAAAGAATAATCTAATCATATAGGTAAGGAATTATGCAAGATGCGGGCCCAATTCACACCAAATAAATGCATAAAATGTCACCATTTTATCAAGTTTTCTTCAATTAAATTAAAGGTGCAAAGAAAATTCATCATTTCATGTGTGATTAAAAAGTTATGAGAAATTTTTGACTTTCAATGCCAAAAATAGAGAAATTCATGATTTTATGTGAAAATGCAATTTTTGGATGAATTTTGACTCAAATTCAGACTTTGATGCTCAAAACATAAATTCATAATTTTTTTACTAATATGGTCCATGATTTGATGATTAAGTCCTTAATTACTCTAAAATGATAAGAACATATTACATTTTTAAGGACTTATCAGGTACACCATCGTGCCGACACGTATATTAAATAGCCAACTCCTCTCTGCGTTTGTCAAAGAATAGTGTCTCCCCGACCTTGCCCTGGTCGAATCACGGGAGACACCAAAATCAAAAGCCTTCTTCCGCAAACCCGGAGAAAGCTTCACTGAAGACTGCCCCATCTTGACGTCCCAGAATCGTCGGATCCTCAAACGGGCAGATAAAAGAGATTCGGAAACAGGCTTCCCTCTAGCCAACCGAATCATGAAAGGGTCATCGTCCTGAGCAGCACCCAATCGGTGGAAACTGGGACAGTGGTATACATACCACGAATAAAAAATGTGGGCAGAAAATATCCTATTCATGGGAAGCCCAAGCCGAACCAGAAAAGCAGCGGCCTGCAGTTCAGTACACAAATAGGAGTAAAGAGCAGGCACCAAAGCAAGCCGCTCTCCAAATGCCATTTGACAAGCCGGAAAAATGCAATGTGGCCTGATGCGCGTTCCATCTCCTCCAGCAAAAACGGCCTCACCCAGCCAATAAGTGAGGTAAACAGCGAGATCCCTTCGCAACGCAATGTCAGAATGAATGGCATCTGTGCTTGCGAAGAATTCCTTCAAATTCTCTCGCATGGCGGAGATCTTCTTCGAATCCGGGTTCTTAGCCCTGGCTTCCTGGGTCGTACTCTCAGAAGACTCGCCGCTGTCAAAGAAGTTGGAAGACAAAAGGCTACCACTCCTTCAACTGCTACACTGGACTTTCGAGCCCTCCTTCTCCTTCAAAAAGTCATAGAAGGCGACAAGCTGAAAGTACAAAAGCTTGAACTCCTCAGACTGCTCCTTAAGGATGCTGTCAATAGGCATAAACTCCTCATAGAGATTGCCGAGGATAGGCAGCCTAGTGATGGCACTCAGTTCCTTTAAAGAAAAACCAATCTCACCGTTCGTGACAACGAAGGTGTTGGTTTGTGGAAGGAACGACTCCAGCATGGCCATGAAGGCCTCATCAGAGAAAACCACGGTTTGCCGAAAAGAGCGAACCGCATCAAAAATCTCGGCCTCCTTCAGAATGGCACCGCTGTTAGTGTCACATTCCTGTGTGCACTATATTTGGTTTGTCAATTCCGTGTCATTGTGTCCCGAAGACCTTACATCTCGAAGAGTGTCAAGGATGATCTACTTCAAGAAATTGTTCAAGCTTTTGGAAGACTTGGATGTGTCAAAGAAGACTCCACTTGTGTGCAAATCATCTCAGGTATTTTGGACCCAAAACCATTACCTACCTGGACCCTAGGAGCCTTGCTTACCTTAGCCTATATTAAGTGTTTCATCTAATGTTCTCTCCATTATGTTCTATCCAGAAATAGGGGATTCGGTGACCTTTCGGTCACCTGGCGGCTAGCCTTTTTGCAAAAAGCGGCTAACCGCTAGGTAACCGAAATATCACGGTTACATTTCCAGAATGCTGTTCTTTGTCAAAAAGTGATTCGGCCACCTTGCGGTCAGCATTCGGCTAACCGCAGTGTGGACTGGCAGCTAACCGCCAGGTAACCGAGGTTCACGGTTACATTTCCAGAATACAAACTTCTCAACTGTTGTGGAAGTTCGGTCACTTCGCGGTTACCTTTCGGCTAACCGCCATATGGGCTGGCGGCTAACCTCCATGTAATTGAAATCCCACGGTTAGCTTTCCAGAACACTACAGGTTTTTGAGATGCAGATTCGGTCACCATCTGGTCACCTCACGGCTAGCCGCTATGTCTACCGTCGGCTAACCGTGAGCTGACCGAATTAGAAAAACTAGCCGTTACCACAGAGAAATTGAAATAAGGCTAGTCGAACTACCAAGAGGCTAGGCGCCAAAACTAGCCGTTGGGAACTTCTCTATATATATCTGGAGCCCGTTTTACACTGTAGAGAGTACATTTTTGAAAAGCTTACTTTCCATTTTTTTCCCATCTTTTCTAAGCCTTTAAACCATCTTCCAAACACACTATTAACCCAATCTAGAAAATGGATGAGATATGTTAGTCTATAGAAAAGTGTGTTTGGAAAAAGGATTCTAGTTTGTTTTTCAAATGATATACATTTAGGAAAATCTAGAACCCAACCTCTTGACCCTTGATTGTGCATTACAATGGAGCATCTCTATCAACATCAAGCATGCATCAAGAGGATAAAGCTTCAACTTCGGTTAGAGCTTCGATAAATACTTCCGACTACATCAAAGGCAAGTGTTTAGTGTCTCATCATCTTTTAAATCGTGTGTATCCAGTGATAGTGGTTTGAATATGTGTGACTCAACCACTCTAAAATGTATGAGGGGGGATTCGATATGAGTGATCGAACCTCGTTACCAAAATTGTGATGTTCAAGTGATTGAAATCATTACTTGTGTAGTTTTGATTCATCATAGTGGAACCAAGGGACTGTGTGAACCTTGTGAGTGGATGTAGGACATATGGTCCGAACCACTATAAATCGCTGTGCATTTATTTATGTTGTTTGTCTAAATATTTTGATCTAGTTTACATGCCTTCTTTACCATTGAACATTGCTAGATAATCACACTTAGTCTACATATCACTTGATCTCTTATAAATCTTGATTAATAGGTTAAAAATTGGATTTAAAGTTTGATAAACCTATTCACCCCCCCCCCCCCTCTAGGATGAGAACATTGGACCTAGGTGAACTTTCAATTGGTATCAGAGCAAGGTTACTCCTTTAGGCTTTACAACCCGGAGTTGATCTATTTTTTCTTGTGCCAATGTCTAATCCAGAAGGTAGTGCTGTAAACAGACCACCACTATTTGATGGTCTAACTATGCCTTTTGGAAAGCCCGAATGTCCGTATTTCTAAAATCTCTTAATGGAGAAATATGGGATGTTGTTGAGGATGGATGGACTCCTCCTTCCTTCACAGCTGAAGATGGCATTGTCAAACCTCTTCCAAAGGACAAATGGACAGCTAGTCAAAAAGTTATGAGAGACTATGATGCAAAGGCATTAAATGCCATAACCTGTGCCATGAATGCTGAAGAATACAAAAAGATTATGACATGTAAGACATCTAAGCAAGCTTGAGAGCTTTTGGAAACAAATTAGCCAAGCTCCAGATGTTAAATGAGCCAAGCTCCAGATGTTAACTTCTCAATTTGAATCTCTAAGAATGAGAGAAGATGAAATGTTTGATGAGTTTCGAACAAAGCTAATGGTTATCGTTAATGAGATGTGGTCGCTTGGTGAGCAAATCCCTGAAGGCAAAGTTTGTAGCAAAATCCTTAGGTCTCTACCTGAAAGATTTCACGCAAAAGTAACTTCTATAGAAGAATACAATAACCCTGAAACTATGAAAGTAGAAGAACTGACGGGTAACATTAGAACCTTTGAGATGAAGATGAACAATGCTTCCAACAAATCCAAAGATAATAAATCGATAGCCTTAAAGGCATCTCAACCATCTCCACCTAAAGAAGAATCAGAGAATGAGAATGAAAGTGATGCTGAAGATGTTGCATTGCTTACTAAAAGATTCTTAAGACAATTTAAGAAGAAGACTTCAAAGTTTAATAGAAAAGAGAAAGAGAAACCTTTTGATAAAGGTAAAAACAAAGTCAGCTCCTCCTCCAAGTATCAATCTAGAAATGTGAAATGCTATAACTGTCAAAAGTTTGGACACATATCTACTGAGTGTCCAATGGAAAGGAAAGTGAAGAAAAAGACCCTTGTGGCTACATGGGATGACTCATCTGAAGCCAAAACAGATTCAGATGAATCACACAAAGATGAGACAGAAAATCACACTGTATTGATGGCCAAAACTGTGTGTGATTCATTACTTGAGACAATAGAAAATTCAAAAGAAAATGATGTTGAGAGCTTGGAGAGTGAATCTGAATTTGAATATGACAGCTCAGATAATGAAAAAGATGATGAAGATTCACAAGTAACATATGATAGACTCTATGAGGAGAGTTGCAAATTGATTGAAGTCTTGAACAAACAAAAATCCAAAAACGAAATCTTAAAAGACAAAATTGAAACGTTAACTAATGAAAAGAATATCTTAGCAATTGAACTAAATAAAAGTAATTCTAAATTTCATATTGCTAGTGAAGAATTCAACAAGACCACGAGTTATGAAAAAGAAGCTGAAACTCTAAACAAAATAAACGTACTTTTAAGAGATGAAGTTACTCAACTGAAATGGTTCAAAGAAAAATATGAGTATTCATTTACCCATGGAGAAGAAAATTTTGAAAGACTTTTTAAAATGGGAAAATATCATAGAGACAAAACTGGATTAGGATACAACAAAATAGACAAACATAATTCTAATGTCTCTACTGTGTTTGTGAAAGGAGAAACTTCCTCTAGTAGTCAAAACATTTCTGAAATTACATGTCATTCATGTGGAAGCAAAGGACATGTCAAGTATGATTGCAAAATTGAACAAATTAAAAGACAGACGACTATGACATGTGTCAATTCTCAAACAAAAAAAACTGTTCATAACAATACAATCAAATACTCTGTCACTCAACAATTAAATGAGATGATGAAACAAATTGGTCGTCTAAAGTTTCAACTCCACAATCACACAAAAACTGTTAAATCAACTGAAATCTACTCTAAGAAACATTTTCATCAACAAAATCACAACAAAGCTAAATCTCAAGGTTTTGGTAAAACCCCTATCACACAAAGATACATTTGGATTCCTAAGAACAAAGGCTTGTTGGTTCACACAGCCCTTAAAGCAGTTGATCATTCCTTGTAGTACCTAGATAGTGGATGTTCTAGACACATGACTGGGGATAGAGCACACCTATCCACAATAATTGATTATGAAGGTGGAACTGTCACCTTTGGTGATGGAAATATTGCTAAAGTAGTTGGTAAAGGTACTTTGAATGTTCCCAACATGCCTGTTATTGAAGATGTTTTATATGTTGATGGTTTGAAACATAACTTTCTAAGCATTTCTCAAATATGTGATAAAGATCATGTTGTTAACTTTAGTAGTCTTGGTTGTGAGATTTCCAAAAATGGAAAGATTATTCTAAAAGGCCTTAGAACCAAAGAAAACTGTTATGTTATCGGTAACCAGAAAGAATCATCTAGTTCAGCCTGTTACATTGCTCATCTTGATGAAGCTCAACTATGGCATCAAAGACTTGGTCATGTAAATTTTAGGGACTTGTCCAAACTGGACAAGTATGTAAAGGGTCTTCCTAAAATCAGCAGGAAATCAAAAACAATCTGTGGAGAATGTCAAAAGGGTAAACAAATTAGAAATTCTCACAAAAAATCCAAGTCTCTAAAAACTTCGAGACCCTTAAAACTTCTCCATATGGACTTGGTTGGTCCAACTAAGAAAGAGAGCAGGGGTGGCAGAAAATACTTCCTGGTTATTGTAGATGGTTACTCTAGATTCACTTGGGTTGCGTTTCTAAGAGAAAAATCTGATGCATATGTTAAATTTAAAAAGATTGTAAAAAGAATCCAAGTTGAAAAAGGAAGAGCAATCTCTCGGATAAGAAGTGATCATGGTGGTGAATTTGAAAATATTAAGTTTGAAAAATTTTGCGAGAAATATGGAATTCACCATGAATTTTCTGCCCCTAAAACTCCTCAACAAAATGGTATTGCTGAGAGAAAGAACCGTGTCTTACAAGAGATGGCCACCGTTATGCTTCATGGAAAGAATGTTCCTAGAGATCTATGGGCTGAAGCAGTTAGCACAGCGTGTCACATCATAAACAGGGTATACTTGAGAACTGGCTTGGATAAAACTGCCTATGAGTTATGGCATGGAAAAAGGCCCAACATTAGCTATTTTAAAATTTTTAGTAGCAAATGCTATATACTTAAGGATGGAGAACACTTAAGCAAATTTGATTCAAAAAGTGATGAAGGCATTTTCATTGGCTATTCTCTAAACAGTCGTGCATATAGAGTGCTGAACAAAAACACTGGAGCCATACAAGAATCTATAAATGTTGTCGTTGATGACAAACAAAATGATTTCAGATTTCAAGAAAACTCTGATATTGATGAGATAGATGTCCAAACTGAAAAACTAAACAAGTCTCCAATCTCTAGTGATTTGGTGAATGTGAAACATCACCCTATGGACCAAATTCTGGGAGATCCTTTGGCTGGTGTCAAGACTAGAAGACAATTAGAAAACATTGTTAGCTATCTCTGCTTTACTTATACTCTTGAACCTAAAAATGTGGATGAAGCTTTTACTGATGATAACTGGATAAATGCAATGCAAGAAGAGCTAAACCAGTTTGCTAGAAGTGAAGTGTGGGATCTAGTGCCTAGGCCAAATGACCAAAATATTGTAGGTACTAAATGGATTTACAAAAATAAACTTGATGAAAATGGCAGCATTGTTAGAAACAAGGCCAGGCTGGTTGCCCAAGGATATTCTCAAATTGAAGGAATAGATTTTGAAGAAACCTTTGCTCCTGTTGCTAGACTTGAGTCCATTGGAATCTTACTTGCCATTGCTTGCTCTTTAAAATTTAAATTATACCAAATGGATGTCAAAAGTGCCTTTCTAAATGGTCTTTTGGAAGAAGAAGTTTATGTGGAGCAACCTAAAGGATTTGAAGACGCAAAGAAGCTTAATCATGTGTATCATCTCAAAAAGGCCCTCTATGGTCTCAAACAAGCCCCTAGAGCTTGATATGAAAGGCTTACTCAATTTTTAATTAATCAAAATTTTGAAAGGGGAAGTGTGGATAAAACACTCTTTATTCAAAAAACAAATGATTCTATTTTGATTGCTCAAATTCATGTTGATGATATAGTGTTTGGATCTACTTGCAATAACTTCACAGAAGAGTTTGCTAATCTAATGAAATCTGAATTTGAAATGAGCATGGTTGGTGAACTTAATTTCTTTTTAGGATTACAAGTTAAACAATTGACTGTTGGAATGTTTATTTCCCAAACCAAATATGCAAAAGAATTGATCAAAAGATTTGGATTAGATTCAGCCAAACACATGAACACTCCCATGAACACAACTCTGAAATTGTCTAGAGAATCGAGTGGTAAGAGTGTAGATCCCAGTCTGTATAGGAGCATGATAGGCAGCCTATTATATCTTACAGCTAGTAGACCCGATATTGCATTTAGTGTGGGAGCTTGTGCCAGATATCAATCTGATCCCAAAGAAATCCATTTGAAAGCAGTTAAAAGAATCATTAGATATGTTTCAAGAACTTCAGGATATGGCTTATGGTATCCATATGATTCATCTACTTGTATTGCTGGATACTCAGACGCCGATTGGGCTGGAAATGTAGATAATAGAAAATCTACTAGTGGTGGATGTTTCTATCTAGGAAACTGTTTAGTTGCTTGGCACAGAAAGAAACAATCATCCATCTCCTTATCTACAGCTGAAGCAGAATATATAGCAGCTAGTAGTGGATGTACTCAGATGCTTTGGATGAAACAAATGCTCACAGACTATGGTATTGAACAATGTAGCATGAACTTGTATTGTGATAACACTAGTGCTATCAATATCTCCAAAAATCCTGTACAACACTCTAGAACTAAGCATATTGACATTAGACATCATTTCATTAGAGAATTGGTTGAAGAAGGAGTCATAGTATTGGAGCATATATCTACAGAGAAACAACTAGCAGACATTTTAACAAAACCCTTGGATGTTTCAGAATTTGAAAATATGAGAAAATCCCTTGGTGTTTGTGCTATTCGATAAAATAATAATAATAATAATAATAAAAGGGGGGGAATTTCGGCTAGCCGTGGACCCTCTCGGCGGCTAACCGCCGTGGCGGGCCCGTGATTTTAAATCTAGGTTTTTTTCATTTCGTTTGGTTTCTTCTCTTCTCTCGTCAATTTCGTCTCCACCGTAGCTGAGTGTCTGGGTTCAGGTTCTTCACTCCTCAAGGTCATTTCTTCTTATTCCTCTTTTTCTTTTATTTTGCATTTTTTGTTCTTGGTTTTTTCCTTGTTTCCTTGTTCTTTTGCATTTCCTGTTCTTGTTTCCTTGTTCTCTTGTCTCTTTTCTCTATTTCACAGATTCTCCTTCTCTGGTGTGTGTTGTTTTCCCTTCTGTGGGCACTCCAACTGTTCGAAACAATGCCTCCTAGAATGAAATCGGTTGTCAATCGTCCCTCTAAAAGAGGACGCTCTACTGGAGGCTCCTCGTCTCGTCAAGAAAGACCTCCTCCATCACCCCCATCTTCACCTTCACATTCATCCTCTAGTTCCCCTTCTTCTTCTCCTCCTCCTCCATCTATGCCTGTGAGTCTCAAACCAAATGCTCAAATGCTAAACGACATGAAAGAAAGGTTGATTATGGTTGAGCGTCGCACCCTCCGCGAAGTTATTGAAGGTCATGAAACGGCCATTATTCTTGCTCAAATCAATTGGAGTAACATTTTGGATTGGGGGGACAAGGCTTATCCCTCTCTTGTTTACAGCATGTATGCCTCTATTACTGATGCTGTTTCAACTATTGACTCTTGCTCTTTCAATGTAGCATTTAGAAATCAAGTAGTCACAATTGACCCCGATCGTATTTCCTCTATTATGAACATCCCTATTAGTGAAAATGGCCTAACTATGGTTGCCGACACACTCACTGAGGCTAAAAAGGCTGAAGCTACCCTCCGTATCTGCGGATTTAATGCTGAGTGGAATCGTAAAAAGAATTTTCTTCCTCTCGCTGCTTTGATTCCCAAGTATAGACTCCTACACAATCTGTTCACATTTAATGTCTATCCTCGTAAAGGGAATATGACCGAATTAACTTCTTATATGGTCAATATCCTTCATAAAGTCATTACCGGTGTTCCCATGTGTCTTCCTTCGCTGATTTGTTGTACCATCGTGCGGTTTCACCTCTCAAATGCTACAAAGACTGCTGCCCCATTTGGGTTTCTTATGACTCAGCTAGCTCGTTCTTATGGTGTTCCTCGGCCGACTGATACTCCTTTATACCATGCTCCTTTTGGTAGAGCGAACCTTATTCAGATGAATCTTCTTCCTACTGTCGAAGCTGGGCCAGTTCCGCCTCTTGCAGGTGATCAAGCTCCACAGCAGCCAGCTCCATCAGTGCCTCCTGTGCAAGTTCGTGGGGCTACTTCTTCTGGTGCATCATGGAGCGTGGGAGATCGTTTGGATGCTATAGAGCAACGGCAGTCCAAGATAGAGAAGCTATTGAAAAAGACTCTACGATACTTAGGTGCTCTGTCCAAGGGCTGTCGAGGACATGATTTCAACGACATGCCTCCCTCTCCATCCCCTCCATCTGATTAGTTTTTAGTGGGTCTTTTAGCCACATTTGTTTAATTGGTTCTCTTTTTGGTGGTGTTGTGTTGACAAGTGGTTGCCCTTCCCTATGTGTTTAACATACTTATGCTAATTCCTTTTAACTTGGGATGTATGAACTTTCATGTCTGACTTTTATATCATATTCATGCTATATACTTTTGTCACTTCCTGATATATTTTTCTATCGCATTGTTATCTTTCTTATTGCATGGTCCTACCCATGTCAATTTGTGACAAAAAGGGGGAGAGAGAATTCCCAGGTTTTCAGGTTTTCAGATACATTCTAAGGGAGAATGTGTGTTTGTCTCAAAGAATGCTTCTAACTCATTTGAACATGTTATTTTTGGCTAATGATTAAGGGGGAGTTGCAATCCCACCATAGAATGCGTGTTTCTTGTCCTATGCAGGTATATCATTCAGATTCTAGCACATTCTTAGGGGGAGTTCTTATTTGAGTTGTAATTATTGCATTTCTTCGTAAAGTTCTTGTACTCTTGTAATCTTGAGTGTTATTGGGTTCATTTATTGTAAGAGTATATAGAATAGGTGTTTTGCCAAGAAATTGTCAAAAGGGGAGATTGTTAGTGTCACATTCCTGTGTGCACTATATTTGGTTTGTCAATTCCGTGTCATTGTGTCCCGAAGACCTTACATCTCAAAGAGTGTCAAGGATGATCTACTTCAAGAAACTGTTCAAGCTTTTGGAAGACCTGGATGTGTCAAAGAAGATTCCACTTGTGTGCAAATTATCTCAGGTATTTTGGACCCAAAACCATTACCTACCTGGACCCTAGGAGCCTTGCTTACCTTAGCCTATATTAAGTGTTTCATCTAATGTTCTCTCCATTATGTTCTGTCCAGAAATAAGGGATTCGGTGACCTTTCGGTCACCTGGCGACTAGCCTCTTTGCAAAAAGCGGCTAACCGCTAGGTAACCGAAATATCACGGTTACATTTCCAGAATGTTGTTCTCTGTCAAAAAGTGATTCGGGCACCTTGCGGTCAGCATTCGGCTAACCGCAGTGTGGACTGGCGGCTAACCGCCAGGTAACCGAGGTTCACGGTTACATTTCCAGAATACAAACTTCTCAACTGTTGTGGAAGTTCGGTCACTTCGCGGTTACCTTTCGGCTAACCGCCATATGGGCTGGCGGCTAACCTCCATGTAATTGAAATCTCACGGTTAGCTCTCCAGAACGCTACAGGTTTTTGAGATGCAGATTCGGTCACCATCCGGTCACCTCACGGCTAGTCGCTATGTCTACCGTCGGCTAACCGTGAGCTGACCGAATTAGAAAAACTAGCCGTTACCACAGAGAAATTGAAATGAGGCTAGCCGAACTACCAAGAGGCTAGCCGCCAAAACTAGCCGTTGGGAACTTCTCTATATATATCTGGAGCCCGTTTTACACTGTAGAGAGTACATTTTTGAAGAGCTTACTTTCCTATTTTTTCCCATCTTTTCTAAGCCTTTAAACCATCTTCCAAACACACTATTAACCCAATCTAGAAAATGGATGAGATATGTTAGTCTCTAGAAAAGTGTGTTTGGAAAAAGGATTCTAGTTTGTTTTTCAAATGATATACATTTAGGAAAATCTAGAACCCAACCTCTTGACCCTTGATTGTGCATTACAATGGAGCATCTCTATCAACATCAAGCATGCATCAAGAGGATAAAGTTTCAACTTCGGTTAGAGCTTCGATAAATACTTCCGACTACATCAAAGGCAAGTGTTTAGTGTCTCATCATCTTTTAAATCATGTGTATCCAGTGATACTGGTTTGAATATGTGTGACTCAACCACTCTAAAATGTATGAGGGGGGATTAGATATGAGTGATCGAACCTCGTTACCAAAATTGTGATGTTCAAGTGATTGAAATCATTACTTGTGTAGTTTTGATTCATCATAGTGGAACCAAGGGACTGTGTGAACCTTGTGAGTGGATGTAGGACATATGGTCCGAACTACTATAAATCTCTGTGCATTTATTTATATTGTTTGTCTAAATGTTTTGATCTAGTTTACATGCCTTCTTTACCATTGAACAATGCTAGATAATCACACTTAGTCTACATATCACTTGATCTCTTATAAATCTTGATTAATAGGTTAAAAATGGATTTAAAGTTTGATAAACCTATTCACCCCTCCCCCCTCTAGGATGAGAACATTGGACCTAGGTGAACTTTCAACCGCCAACCTCTAGGATGTGATCAGTCCACGACTCCTAGCTCGAGTCGGCACTGAAACGGCCGCAAAGTCGAAAAGGCTTCACCCAGTTGCTGCCATCGCCCTTGAAAATGCCAAGGCCCACCGATCTCAAATCGACTGAAGGATGGTCTGAACCTTGGTAGCCGCTGGCCGGCATCAAAATGTCCATATAGGCAGGCGACTTCTCTGCATAACCAGAAGGGCCGCCAACAAAAACCCCGGTCTTGATCACATTTGTCCTTTTCACCCAGCTTGGAGGATCTTCCCTCTTCGAGCATGTGGAGGAAAGGCTCATGATCGAGATAGTCCGATCGAAGGTCGACCGGGTAGAAACAGTTCTCTTCTCACCATCAACTGTGAAAGAGAACTGAAAACATCTCCTTTGGTATGTTGAATCGTCAGGGACTGCATCACCAAAAAAGAAGGTAGGCTTGGGAACAATGCTCTGATCGTCCGTGACCCAGGGACGGTTGCTTACCATGATCTTATAATACTCCTCATCCTTAAGGGCAATCAAACGTTGCCTCATCTCATCTCGGTTGAGCGAGTCACATTCTTCCAAGTTCCTTTCAACATACTGGACCTCCTCCCAGGCCTACTGTACGGCCACATTAGAGGATCTGGTAGAACGACGAGGCGCCTAAGTGACTGGCTCCTTACCCTTGTTCGTTCTGGAGGAACTACCTGTGAAGGATGGGAAGAGAGAAAAATAAATCATCAAAATGACAGAATTTTGCTAAAAAATTCTAGCGAAATTTTGGCATGGTTCTGGGGCAATTCCTAAGAAAAGGGAAACACCCCGAAAGAAATAGGAGCTTGAAGATGAGCTCAACATCGGTGCAAGCTCATAATCGATGGAAATTCTCGAAGAAGGCTTGAACTTAAACATTACTGCGAGATCAAACCAAAGCTTCTCAAATATCCGCAAGACTGGAAAAGGGCTCAACATTGCTGCGAGCTCCAGAATCCAAAACTTGCAAAGCTCCTCAGAAAATCCCCGCAAGACCATGAAAGGGCTCAACATTGCTACGAGCTCCAAATCCCAAGACTTGCGAAAAAGATTTCCAGGTGTGTACTATCATACTTCCAATTCCATTTTCTAAAAGAAAAAAAATGCATAGAAGGAAAGTTGTCATGCATGCACGTCTCAAAATCCGGGAAAGAAAGAAGGAAAAAGAGAAAAAAGAGAATCTTTTTTAAAAAAAAAAAAGAAGAAAAAAAAAAGAAAAAAAAATTGCCCACAGGCCACGTGGCCGTACGGCCTTGTTCGTACGGCCACACACAAAAAAAAAAAAAAAGAAAAAAAAGCCACGGTAAAAAAAAAAAAAAGAGAAACCGTGAGAAAAAAAAAAGCCACGGTAAAAAAAAACAGAGAGAGAGAAAACCGTGTAAGAAAAAGAAAAAAAAAGAAAGAGAAAAAGAGAAGAAAAAAAAAAGAAAGAAAAAAAAACGTGTGAAAAAAAATGATGCACATGAAAAAGAGAAAAAAAAAAGAAAGAAAAAGAAAAGAAAAGGAAGGAATGAAAACTTTTTCATATTTCTACATGGGGTTTCTTAAGGAAAAAGAAGAAACTTACTTGAAGCCGTTGATGGAGAAGAAGAAAGAGCTTGAAGATCCTTGAAGAAGAAGAAGAATTCTTGATCTTGGAGCACTCTTGAAGACTTTTGCAAAAAGAAGGCAATAGGAGCAAGAGATCTAACCTCCCCTTGCTTTTATAGAAGAAAGCAAACCAAAAGAGGAAAAGAAGAGAAAAGAAAGGAGGAAAGTGCTACAAATTAGCATACTTCCTAAAAGAAAGGAATCATGGGATATTCTTTCCCAATGAGGAGATCTTTTGAGAAATTCTCTCCAAAAAGAGAGGGATTATGAGAAACTTTCTCCCAAAGAAAGATATTTTGAGAAAATATCTCCCAAAATCAAGGAAACTTGAGAGATTCTCTCCAAGTAAGAATATTTTTAGATATTCTCTACCAAAAAGAGATATTTTTAGATATTCTTTACAAAAATGACACCACATGAGATCTAAGCCATCTTTAAAGCTTAAGGTCCCATGGGTTAGCCCACATGAGCCAGGTTTGACCGCCTAGGCACTAAAAGTGTCTTTTAGTCAAAATTCCTCTTACCAAGAGCATACAAAAATAGTTCCATGCCTCCTTTGAGTTGATTGGACCATACAAAAAAATCCAAGCCTCATTAGTTTCCAAAATCCAAACCATCCCATCTCATGAACCAAATTAAACCAAAACCTTGAAATTGACATTCCATAAAAAACCAAACCACTCCAATGGACCCAAATTGTCCCAAAGAGTGACAAAAATCCAAACCATGGTCCCCTAACTTGCCACATACAGCTTGTTGGGTTACAAGACCAAAACCAAAAAAACAAATCTCGGTCCCCTAACTTTCCACATACAGCTTGTTAGGTCGCAAGACAAAAATCAAAATTCAAAATCCAACCCCTTAACCTGCCACATACAGCTTGTTAGGTCACAAGGTCAAAAACCAAAAATCCTTTCTTGACCACCTGATGCGCCATACAAAGCCTTTAGGTCCACAAGGTCAAAAAGGAAAATCCAAAACCCAAAAACTCAATCTAAATGTCATTTTCAAAATTTTGCCTTGAGATGGTACGTGATCTCTCTCACTGCCATAAAATCCCCTTGGAAACTCAAAAGGCTATTCTATCAAAAAGAAAAATGCTCAGAGACTCTTGGTCAAGTCAGAAGTACTCCTTCAAAGTTTTCTTCGAGGCACATCAAATGCAAAAGCTATCCAATTCATCACTGTACCTCGAGGGGGCATTTGTTGACACCAAAAATGTCACTTTGCCTCATCAACATCAAAAGCTACATGTAGCCGCATCCAACTACAAACAGGCAAAGCTGCTTCAAGCATCAGATATTGTCAAAATCAAACAAAAATTGCAAGATCTTTCAAAATAGCCAAAAAAGAGGTACACATGAAGTTCTGGGCCATTTCGACACCATTTGGCCTAACTTCAATCCTCCAACAGCTAAGCGGGAGCTCCCGGCGGTGACAGTGTCAAAGACAACAAATCTTCGATCAGAGCCCATGGATGGTCTCAAAATGCCTCCAAAAGGCTCCACGCCAAATTTCAAGTCAAACCGACACCGTTCGACCCTCCATCAACTCTCGAAAGGCAAAATCAAGCCTCTCAGCGGCGAGAACCTCCGATGCCGCCACTCATCAAACAAAGCACATGAGTAGCTTCTGCATGCTTCCAAAGGGCTGCACGTCAAATTTCAGGTCATTCCGACAACGATTGACCCGATTTTGATGCTCCGAAGCAAAATCAAGCCTATCGGCGGCGAAGCTCCCCGGGACCATGGCATCCAAATCGGAGCTAATGGATCATCTCAAAATGACTCCAATAAGCTCCCTCTCAAATTTCAGGTCAATCGGACATCAGATGACCACACATCAAAGCTCGACATCTTCTGTATGGTGAAATCAAGTCTAGCATTGACGGGACCCCAAACGGCTTCAAAACTCAAATAAATGCCCATGGTTGGTCCTATCTAATGCTTAAGAAGCTTCACCTCAAATTTCAGGTCATTCCGACATCGTTTGACCTAGTTTCAACTCTTGGCGGAAAATCGGCTATGGGGTCTTCGGCTTTTCCAAAAATAGGAAACTTTGTGCTCTGATTTGCACAGCCTTTCGACAGGTTTTCTTCAGAGGAATTAAGCCAATAAATGAGGAGAAATTTCAAATAAAAATACAGGAGAAAACAGAAGCAAAAAAGCCCGAAAAACGGTGAAGAAACGGCGACCAAAAAAGGGGCCAAAGCACCATGGTCGCCGGCGACCATGGCCCAGGGTCGCCGGCCCCATGGTCGCCGGCGACCCTGGAAATCCGGGTCGCCGGATTTTTGCCAAAAGTGTCGTTTTTTCCGTTCTTTTTCGCATTTCGTGATGTTTAGCCCCTGTGATTTTCTTAAAATCTGATTTTTGAGGCATGATATCCGTCAATCTTCATCAACATCACGGATCCGCCATCGAAATAATCTGATCATCATCGGACACTCCGAAACAGCCAACCGGCCGACCAAGAAAGTACACTTTATGCCCGACCGATCGAGAAATCGACTGGACAGATGTTGCCGGCCCATTGGTGTCAACCAATGTCTGAATTTGCATCGTCATCCGACATCAAACAACGTGTGGATCCATCGATGATCATTGCAAGAAGAATTCCAAAAAACGCGGAGCGGCCCGCGACTCTTCAAGCGACTCGGCGACCAATTAATGCTGTTAATTGACCTTTTTATGACAACTTATTAAGGTCATTAACTCATTATTTTGGACGGCCCAATCAGAAGTAAGCAAATGGGAGTTACAAGTCCAATTAATCATGGCAATTAACCATGTAACTCCTATCATTATGGAGATTAATCATGGTAATTAATCATGAAACTCCCATCATCATAGAGATTAAATGCCCATTATTCTCCATCGGCCAATCAAAATCCAAGAAAAAGGAGTTACAAAATTTTGAAATTAAATCTTGTAACTCCTCCCATCATGGAGCATTAATATCATTAATGCCCATAAACCTTCCTAATGGCCACCAAAAGCCTATAAATAGGAGGTCATTTCAAAGGGAAAGGGTCCAAAAAAATCATCTGAAGGATCTTGAAAAATCGCCTGAAAATTGTCCTGAAGAATTTTCTGCACAAAAAAGCTCTCCTGCCTTAAAGAAACCCTGCTGCAAGAACTACAAGGTGATCAAAGTCCCTTGGTGGGCCACCCCCCCTAAAGTTTCCCCCTCTTATTCTATCCAACATGGCCTAGATGCGACTTTTCAGCCCGTCTACTTGGTTTTTTATTGGATATAGGACATTCCCTTGGTCTTTGTCCTCTAAAAATCTGAGGTCCAAGCCAAGCCAAGTGAACTAAAGCATCAAGTGTTCTCATCTGAAGGACGATGGCGGAGTCCATACATGACTCGCGACCGTCAATCTGAACGAGTCCCCACAATTGCTTGAGAAGTCAAATCCCTCTTTCTTCCCTTTCTATTGTGTTTTGTATTTTTAAAAGAGACAAAAATCACAATTCTTGTCTTTCATCATTGATAAGATTTGTAAATCGCCTTCCATGGCAGAATCGCCTTCTACGGCACAAAACCGCCTTTCACGGCAAACTAAACAAAATTGCCTTTAACGGCATTTAAAATCTTGTCTCTTTCTTTGAATATATATGCAATGGAAAGATAGAATAAAATTTTGATTTCCTTTCTACTTGTGAAGGTGAATCTCCGGATCACCATTTCAAATTTCAAGTAGAATAGAAAATCTGGGATACCCATACAAAAATGTTGATGCTTGCTCTTTTTTTTCTCTTCGCCTCGCCGCACCCCGGCAGACTTGGGACGAAGGAAGGCAAGAAAGAAAAAGATGGGTCCATCAAATATTGGTAGAGGGGCCTACTTGTAGTGATAGGAAAGTTTAGGGTCTTCATGTAATTTATTCCTAAGACTGGAGTTTAATTGCATTTATATAGTAGAGTTATTTGCAATTAACTGTGGGCCCGGATTGCACATGAGATGTGGGGTCGGGGTGTCCTAGTTGGAGCCAACTTTCTGTGGAATCCCTAGTGGTCCCCACGCTAGCCCAAGGTTGGATCTTTACTAATTCTATTTGAACTAAAAAAGGAAAGCTACTATTTCTATTTGAAGTGAGACTTCTAATAGTGGTAATAGTAGTACAAAGGGTTACTAAGTATAATGGAAGTTGGACTTCTAATTATACACAGAGAAGAGTTGAAAATCTATATAAAGGAGACTAGGGGAGGCTTTGGACGTCCATGCTTGGTCTATCCCTAGGAGTTGACGCCTACCTCCCTTTTGTGCAAGAGTTACACTTCTTCTCCTTCCCCTCTCTCTCTTCTAGTTCCCTTCTAGTTTCCTTAGTGATTCTAGATAGTCTTTCTCTTGGAGATTCCACCATCCCTCTTGAGGAAAGAGATCTGAAGCGGGTCATAGAGTGGAAGACGATTGGGCATTGGAGATTCTGATCTTAAAAGAGCTCTTCATCAAAGAGTTGAATCAAGTTCTCCATTAGAGCACAACCAAGCTCCATAGGTATTTTCAACTCCTTGTATGTTGTGGAATTTCGTGGTTGCATGTTTAGTGTTATTTCTATCTTCTTGATAGGCTTGTTTTGTTGATCATGATGGCTGAGATTGAGGACATGCATCTTGGATTGGGTTTCATTGGTTTTTGGATAGGTTTTCTCTACTTCTAGTTGGTGAAAAGTTTTGAAACCTATCCAAGAGGTCCACCCACTTCCAACAATTGGTATCAAAGCCATACCTCATCTCTGATCATGAAGATACAGCAAGCTTGCTCTGTTCTTTGTATGAGATGCAAAGAAGATAGAGGAAGGGCTATGTTTTTGGATCGGTTTTATGGATTTACTTGGTTTTATGGTGAATCCATGTTTGGACAGTCACAAAAGAGTTTAATAATGATGGAAGGATAATAGGAAGCCATTGGAACACTTCAAAAGAGTTTTGGAGTTGAATGGACACGGAATAGAAAAACCCAAATTCTGATGTTTGTCTGTCCAGTCGGCCAAGACTCGTGTCCGGTTGACCGGGTACTTGCAGTCCTGTCGACCGGGCTCTCTTGCCGGTTGACCGAGGACACTGTGACAGAAGTTACAGAATTTTGGATTTTTCAGTTTCGGGTCTTCTTTGTGTATCCTATTTTTCCAGCATTGTTTGGCAGCCTATTTGTGTGTTTTGTGTGGTTGTATGAGATACTAACATGCAGGTTATCTTATCCTCTCCATATGGCCCACAAGTCTTTTACTTTCTTTTATGGTTGATTGATTTTTAAGGCTAAGTGTAAAGGACATCATGGTTTCCTTGGTTTCCCATGAAAGGGCAAGGCATGGTGGTTTCCCTATAGCCATTCTAATTTCAATTTTAGATTACCATGTAAGTCTCATCTAGAGACATAGGGATTTATGTAATGATTCTAAATTTGTAAATTTGTAATTTTTCTCGATCGGTTGGGCATAAAGTGTACTTTCTTGGTCGGCCGGTTGGCAGTTTTGGAGTGTCCGATGATGATCAGACGATTTCGATGGCGGATCCGTGATGTTGATGAAGATCGACGGATATCATGCCTCAAAAAATCAGATTTTAAGAAAATCACAAGGGCCAAACATCGCGAAATGCGAAAAAGAACGGAAAAACGACACTTTTGGCAGAAATCCGGCGACCCGGATTTCCAGGGTCGCCGGCGACCATGGGCCTTTGGCCCCTTTTCCGGTCGCCATTTCTTCATAGTTTTTCGGGCTTTTTTGCTTCTGTTTTCTCCTGTATTTTTCTTTGAAATTTATCCTCATTTAGTGGCTTAATTCCTCTGAAGAAAACCTGTCGAAAGGCTGTGCAAATCAGAGCACAAAGTTTCCTATTTTTGGAAAAGCTGAAGACTCCGTAGCCGATTTTCCGCCAAGAGTTGAAACTAGGTCAAACGATGTCGGAATGACCTGAAATTTGAGGTGAAGCTTCTTGAGCATTAGATAGGACCAACCATGGGCTTTTATTTAAGTTTTGAAGCCGTTTGGGGTCCCGTCAATGCTAGACTTGATTTCACCATGCGGAAGATGTCGAGCTTTGATGTGTGGTCATCCGATGTCCGATTGACCTGAAATTTGATAGGGAGCCTATTGGAGTCATTTTGAGATGATCCATTAGCTCCGATTTGGATGCCATGATCCCGGGGAGCTTTTCCACCGGTAGGCTTGATTTTGCTTCGTAGGCATCAAAACCGAGTCAAACGTTGTCGGAATGACCTGAAATTTGACGTGCAGCCCTTTGGAAGCATGCAGAAGCTACTCATGTGCTTTGTTTGATGAGTGGCGGCATCGGAGGTTCTCGCCGCTAAGAGGCTTGATTTTGCCTTTCGAGAGTTGATGGAGGGTCGAACGGTGTCGGTTTGACTTGAAATTTGGCGTGGAGCCTTTTGGAGGCATTTTGAAACCATCTATAGGCTCTGATTGAAGATTTGATGTCTTCGACACTGTCACCGCCGGGAGCTCCCGCTTAGCTGTTGGAGGATTGAAGTTAGGCTAAATGGTGTCGAAATGGCCCGGAACTTCATGTGTACCTCTTTTTTGGCTATTTTGAAAGATCTTGCAGTTTTTGTTTGATTTTGACAAGATCTGATGCTTGAAGCAGCTTTGCCTATTTGTAGTAGGATGCGGCTACATGTAGCTTTTGATGTTGATGAGGCAAAGTGACATTTTTGGTGTCAACAATATCCATGGATCAATTGGTCAAACTGTCCCACCAATTTAGATCCATATCTTTTTATCCTTGAGACCCAATTAATATAGTAATCATTAGTACCATTCAATTAACTCTTAATTGAGATGGGTGTACACTTACCAATGATAGATCCATTAATTGGCATAAGGGGAAAAGATAGATTCCATCTTGACCATTAAATGTTCTCACAGTCCTACTACCACATACCCAAGACACCGAGGTGTTGGCCTCACTCTTTGGTGACTCAAAGCAAATGAATAGATAGAAACTTGAGTTCATCAATGTCTTAGGGTTGAGAGCCTATTGCTAGGGAATTATGAGAGCAAACCTTAAAGTAAAGATAGTGTCCTTGAGGTGCATCTCATGGTCCTTCAATACTTCTAATGTACCAGTATAATGATTTCGAATCTTACATTCCTATGATCGAGACAGATTGTACTATTTCATAGTGACCATAATACTGCAACCTTGTCAGATGAGATGCTCAATCTCATCACTGGTTGTGAATGAATTTAAGTATAAGATTTATGACACATGTCTCCTATATGCGGATCTCATCCATACACATGTGTTACATCTAATACACTTATGGACTTCGGTTCATCTCATGAGCCAGTATATTTGTATTGGTTATGTGCATTTAAGTAATAAAACACCATTCATCTCATGAAAGGAAAACATGAATATATTAATAAATAAAGAATTTAATCAATTTATTACATCAACCTTAATGGACCGAGACCATAAAACTAACATATCCATGAGCCAGCCATGTGCAAAAAAAAAAAAAAAGGCACATGACCATTAAGCTCTTCAAAACTGTAGTTTTGTTAGGTGTTAGATCAACTCCAAACCATGTCCTTGACTGTTATTTGCTCAGGTGTGGCCAATACATCTCTAATAATTCATTTGTGTAGCATACAAGACTTTAAGGGATAGTCTTGAAAGGACAATATGATCCTTTAATTCAACTTTAGATCTAAGCTTTAAAAAGTTGCAATTATTATTATTATTATTAGTATTTGATGACATGGTTATCCCTAAGGTCTTTGATGCACCAATACTAATCCTCCAGGCCGTTGGCACCTCCTAAACCCATACAAATGCATGCCAGGCAAACCAAGGATGCATTTAGAACAATAGACACGGGGAGCAAACTCATATATATCTAGACTAACTTCAAATTAAAGTGGATAATTATTTTCACCAATGCGCGTGTAATTTGACATTTCTACATGATCAATTTAAAGGGTAGCTGGACCATGACAATTATAAAAGTTCTGATTGGTGCCTATTATTATGGGCGGGGTAGGGGTTAGTCTTAATTGGAAAGGGCGATGGGAATGTCTGTGCCAATTATCAGCTGTATCATTAAGTTCGCATTATAACTTGTAAAGCAAAAGCAGGTGCAAACCGCAAGGGCATTTTTTATTTGATTGAAACAAATCACGAAGGAGATCGATGGAATAAGTAACAGTTGTTCACTTGTCTTAAAATAGTAGGCAGTTGTTCTTCAAATCAAAGTCATGAAAAGCAAGTGAAACTAATAACATAAAACCAAATCATGTGAAACCAGACATGAAAAGCATGTAGCTGGATGAAGAACCTTTTTAACGGATTTTTTATAAAAATGGAAACTTAGAATACTTAGAAACTATTCCGTTCATTAAGAAATCTAGAAATTCTCATATGCATTGTTGTTATGAGAGAAAACATAGAATATTTAACTTCAAAATGAATAAAAGTGATTTTAAGTTGAAGAAAGGTGAAGAATTTTTCATATCAATTGAGGTGAAATATAGAACATTAAAGAAAAAAAATAAAGGAAAACCAAATATCGTAAAATTAATAGCTTGAGTTTTTAAGAAAAGGTATAACTAATTTACAGAAACTACAAATAAAAAATGATAAATGGGAAGATCTGTAAAAAAAATAAAGTTTGAGAATAAAAATGATAAAGGAACAAAAGAATATGTGAGATTCCTGTATTTTGTTTGATAGAACCATCAAAAAAAGCATCTAAGATATGAGAAAAGGTATGAGAAAAAAGAGCAAGTCGCAGATCAATGGGTCAAAACCTGTATGAATTCGGAATTGGGTCTATTTATCTATTGGAACCTAAATTAAGTTTTAGACCTGGACCCATTTATAAATTGAATTCTAAAATGGATTCCAAATATACGGATTAGAGCACATGATGAATAATATGAGTAATAATCTTAATTACATTTATAAATTATGTTATTCATCACACGATCAATTACAAAGTATAATTCAAGGACATCGATCCAACACTGAGTGGGTGTTAATTTTGAATGAGCAACTCAAGTCCGGATATCTAGGAATGAGAATTTGCTTGCAAGTTATGGAACCAAATCTCTCACGGTTTCCTTTTCTACTAGCCGAAGTCACAACAGCCATTTAAGACAATAGCGTTTAACAGTCTACAAAAATTAATAAATTTAGCTAAAGGAAGGCTCCTGCTCCTTTTAAGATTTTTCGACTTTCATTTATGTAGATTAAGAGGGCGAAAAAATGAACAGCTTTTCCTTGATGGTAAGGATTTTGATTTTCTCTAGGAGTGGTAATGAAAGAGAATTTCTCTCTTTTATGAAAATAAAAACCCTAGGAGTGTGAAATCTTTCATTGAACAATCAAGGCGGAAACAAGTTATTAAAAATGACAATTGAATGGGTAAATTAGATAAGAATTGAATGCATAAATACTCACATCAGATATTTTAAGCACACTTCTTTATGTGATAATAATACCATAGAATCGGGCTCTTCCATTTGGAAATCCATTAGGAAGCTCGGCCATTTTCTCAAGCTTAATTGCCAATGGAAAATTGGTAATGGATCTTGTATCAGGTTATGCTTTGATAGGTGGCTGGACAACATAGTAATTGCATAAAAGTTTCCTCATTTTGAATTCTCTCTAGAGGCCAAAGTCTCAGATCATTGCTGGAAATAATCTGAATTTCCCCCGAGGCCTTTCCACTGAAGTCACAGATTTCCTTCTAAAGGCTAGGACAAACCAAATCAATCATTTAGTTTTGGATTCTTTGATGTTGTCCAAATCCCACTCTCCCGAGCTTTCCATTTGAGGTGGCTGGGATTTAGTTCGCTCAGGACCAGACATCAAGCAATGGTCACACCTAATTTGGCAACTTCTAAGGAATCCTAGACTTTCTTGTTTCTTCTAGAGAATTTTACATAGGAGACTCCCAATTGATGATTTGGCCCAAAAAATTGGTGTCAACATCTCTTCCGTTGTCTCCCTCTGTAATTCCCATTGTGAATTCATTTATCATCTTTGTTTCTCCTCCACTTATGCTACCGAACTTTGGAAATGGATTCTCAAGGTTGCTGGTTGCAACTCCTCTCGCTTCAATGGTCCTCCCTCTCCCTTGGGTGTGACAAGGTTAATGTTAAACACTGTATGAAAGTTGTTTTCTTTTTCGCCATTTATGTCGTTTGGAAATCCACGAATATGAGTAGATTCGAGAACAAATTCTCCTCCCCCCCCCCCCCCCCCCCACCACACACACACACACACACACACACACATTCTTCAAGAAGGCTTCTTTGGGTTTAGCTAAATTCAGCTTTGGATAAACTACGAAAGCCTTTCCTTGGTCTTCCTCTTGCTTCTATCAATAGTCTTTTGGGAGGCGCTCCTTTATAAATTTTTTCTTTCTACCTTTTTCCTTTGTTGGCTCTTCTTCGGTCTTTTGAGCTAGGATCTCCTTTTTCAGATCCCTCTTTTTGTATTCTTTTTTCTTTTGGAGCTTTTTTCTAGCTCTTGCCTCCAGTTCTTTTTAATTCAATTTGACTTTAAGCGGAAAAAAAAAACATTCATGGTGAAATGAGACCAATTGAAGGACTTTTAATAGAGGTGTGGGTTGAAGGATAAGGGGTGAGCAAATAAAGATCTATAAGGCAGAGAAGTGGATGACACTTGACTTTCCGACGCATTTAATTACGTATGAGGGTCATTTTGTTTTGGTAACCCAGCTGAGGGGCTACGGCCCCGTATACAAACACCAACACCGACATGACACCAACTCCAACTCACACATGCGAGGTAAAGGGGATTTGCACATGTGAAGGACACACACAACTCACACATGCGGGATAATGGGACTACAGGCATGTGAGAGACACACACAAAACTCACACATGTCCCATTATCCCGCATGTGAGAGACACACATAAAACTCACACATGCGGGATAATAAGGCCGTACATAAGTGGAGGACAAACACAACTCACACATGCAAGATAATGGGGACTTGCATGTGTGAGAGAACACCATAAAACTCGCCCAAGTGTGTTGATAAAACTCACATACGCAATGTGAGGTTTGAACCTGAGACCTACCAATTAGAACCAACACCACTTACTACTAGGGTGATACATATCTGGTATTCATTTGCCTGTGTAACCTTGACTCAGTTTCCATTAAGCCAAGGTTATTTGATTGTCATTTTTGAATACCTACATTTTAACTATTTGTAGAAATACAATCCTATATAGTAAATCACATGTAACAAAACCCTAAGAGACTAAAACTCAAGGTACAAGTGGTGAGTGAACCATTTATGTGGCTTGCAACAAAGGTGTGGTCGTGGTCTCACTAGTATGTGGACCCCACATGCTAATACACGTGCCTAAAATAAAATACAGAACGTATACTTTTTTATTTAAAAAAAAAAAACAATTGGTCATGGATTATGATTAGTATATCAACTCGTGGATACATATGAGATTGACAACGGACCAACCTGACATATTGAAATGAGTACAGCTACATCACACTACTCAACTTGTAAAAATGAGCAAAATTTATTTTTAATGAAGTGATATTCCCCATCCTAACTTACATTATTGGATTTTTAGAACCTATAGACATAGGATATTTGATTTGAGCCCCACCCATAATTTCATGGTAATGTGCATTTTGCATGTGGCAAAGTCAAATTCAATTATGAGTGAAAGACTAAAATTCTAAATTTTATTATAGCAAACTCTAAAAGCTTTAAGCTGCGACAATGGAGAAGTACAGTGATTATTTTAGCTCTATCTATCTATAGCTATATTGTACTTCATGCAAAAGAAATATTAATTTTATTTCAGTTAAAATTCATATATGAGGACAACATGAGACTCCAGAATATAAATGAGAGAAATGTTGTAGGCCTGAACATTCTCGCTAAAAACATGGTTCATAAATTAATATAGTTTTTTAATCTCTTCCCATTCATGATTCATGTAATTGACATAAAAATAATAAAAATACTACTTAATCTCACGCTCAAAAAAAGCTTAAATACTTAGAGGGGAGAGTAGGGAGGACAAAGGGTAAGAAAGAGATTTTGTTCTCTCCGTCGTTTGGGAGAAAAAAAGTAGAAGCTTTTGTTCTCTTTCCAGGTGCATGGAGATCTTTCCTACATTCCTCTCGCATTGCCACTATTATTTTTATTTCATAAATCTGTTTTACCTTTTCCTATGTGAGATTCGTTTTCTTCACTGAATGTGATCTCTATGTGAAATTCCAATGGCTTTGTGGGATTTTGATGCCATTGCATCCGTTTCCATTTCCTTTATTTTACCTGAAGATTGGAATCGTATTTTATATTCATCTTTTCAGGTTTTTTTTAATACTTTTTCTTCTCTCTCACTCTTATCACTTTCAGTGTTTCTGTGATGAAAAGAATGTTGCGTTACTAGAGTTAGTTTTAAAGTTGAAGCGATTACATGCAATGACCAGTTGGCTCTGATACAATATTAAACTTTCTTTAACAAATCATTCTCACCAAAACGTCGATGTGTCTTGAACAAAGTCTCACAGGGGTTACCGAATCGCTCTAACCCAACCCCTGCGGATTCTCCTATCTTAACTCACTGGAGCACTTGAGATGGTCTTGTCTCAAGGGATGACCCATGCGGATTGGGGTCTCACACTGAGTTAAGTGATCTACTATTGGGCAGATGCGTGCCACGATGCTCCTCCCTCCGACTGCTCTAAAAACAGGCTTGCGGACGCGATGTCAAATGCCGTATAAAACATCGAGTTGTGCCTCATCCATCACCAATTAGTTTTGGGAGGAATGGTAGCTCAATGAGTGCAGAATATCGTAAAAGTGGTATCAGAGCTCTAAGTCATGGCTTCGGGGGGGAATGTTGGGTAGAGGCGTGCCACACTGCCACTCCCTGCGACCTCTCTAAAATAGGCCGACGGGTGTCTTGTTGAATGTTGTATAAAACTTTGCGGTGTGCATCTTCCATCACCCATTGGTTTTGGGAGGAATGGTAGCTCAATGGGTCCATAAGAACCCACATCTACATTATCAACTAATCCGATATTGTACTTCGAACAAAAGAAGTCAAAAGGGAAAATTTTCAAATAAGAAATGAATTCTTAAATGGCAGTTTTCGCTAAATTGTTAATATTGTTTCCTTCGATGGTAAACACATAATATATTTTTTGAAGAATCTCCCCACAATTTTCAAAGATTTCAGACATTTTACAAATTTCAATGAATTACTTATTAAGTTTCCTCGCTTAACTGCCCATATGATCAAACCCTCGAGGTGTTAGTAGAGGTTGCATAATACTTTTCAATACTCCCCCTCGGGTGAGGCTCACTCCTCCATATTAATATATCGGTGGTTGCATATTCTGTTCTCATTTCCCTTCTTCAATCTTTTAATTAAAGGGTAGGTTGTGCTTAATGCTTTTTTTTTTTCCAACATTCACTTCTTTTTATCATTTTTATTGGTCCTGATAAACATAATTTTCAGCATAAAAGGCAAGGGTAGCGAGCGATGGGTTCCGGGGGTCGCATGTCACAAAACACCCCATCAATGAAGAAAGATCATGTGTTGGAGCGTGTGCCGGTTGCCAAACCTTCTTTCACTCTCAGCCAGTTGAAGAAGGCCATCCCACCCCACTGTTTCAAGCGCTCCATCCTCCGCTCCATGTCCTACGTCGTCTCTGACCTCACCATCTCATCCATCCTCTACTACCTTGCGACCACCTACATTCCCCTTATACCCTCTCCTCTCCTTCGCTATTTGTTGGCCTGGCCCATCTACTGGGTTCTCCAGGGCGCCGTCCTCATGGGCATCTGGGTCCTCGGCCATGAGTGCGGCCACCATGCCTTCAGCGACTACTCGTGGCTTGATGACACCATGGGACTCATCCTCCACTCCTCCATTCTCTACCCCTACTTCTCATGGAAGTACAGCCATCGACGCCACCACGCCAACACTGGCAACCTTGAGCGAGACGAGCTCTTTGTTCCCAAGCTTAAGTCCGAAGTGCCGTGGTACTCCAAGTACGTCAACAACCCCCTAGGCCGCTTCATCTCCCTTGCCATCTTCTTCGCCCTAGCCCTGCCCCTCTATCTCATCTTCAATCAGTCTGGGCGCAAGTATGACCGCTTCGCATCCCACTTCGACCCCTACAGCCCCATCTACAGTGAGAGGGAACGGTTCCAGGTGCTCGTCTCAGACGTGGGCGTCTTCGCTGTCTTGTATGTTCTGTTTAAGGCCATGGCAGCGCACGGTGTGGGGTGGGTGGTGTGCGTGTATGGTGTCCCGCAGCTGATGATGGGCGGTTTCTTGGTGGTTGTCTCCTACTTGAACCACACTCACCAGTCACTGCCGCACTATGATTCGGAGGAGTGGGACTGGTTGAGGGGTGCACTTACGACGGTGGACAGGGACTATGGGGTGTTCAACAAGGCGTTTCACCACGCCACAGACTCACATGTGGTGCATCACTTGTTCCCAATGATTCCTCACTACCACGGCATTGAGGCGACCAACGCGCTACGACCCATCCTTGGCAACTATTATAACTTTGATGCGACCCCCGCGTACAAGGCACTTTGGAGGGAGTTGAAGGAGTGCATTTACGTTGAACCTGATGAGGGATCTCAGGATAAGGGAGTTTTGTGGTATCGCAACAAATAAGTTTTTACAGAGTGAGATAGGCTTCTCCTCTCGCCTTAATTAGATAGATTAGATATGTTTTATGCTCAGGTGCCCTACCGATCATTGGTTAATGGCCTTTGGGATGCTATGTATGCATTAATAATCATGTAATCCTCAATTCTTATAAATAAATCCACACTCAATGTGGAGGGAAGACTTGAGACTTGGACCGCCTTCAATTGATAGGTGGACCGAACCATGAACGATTAAGCCCTACAAGCTGAAATGGAACCCTTTATCTATCAAAATTCTCTAGGCCCTGCTTGTTTGTATTGAGTTATAATAAAACGAATATGTGAAATGAAAAACCAGCAGTCAGCCTAAGTGTAATATTTTTTTTTTAATCTTCTCCATTTTCTCTTAATTCTATTTCTCTAAAATAAAAGGGGTTTTCATGCTCATTTTGTTGAATTCATTATTGGTCTTCTTTTTTAACCAATTATGGTATGAGTCCTGTGTATTTTAATGCAAACAAACAAGCCATAATAGTTTACGGTCGGAAAATTTAGCCAGCCCCATATGTTTAAAACTAGTTAAATAATCCACCTCCAAGTGATTCTCCTTAGAAATGTAAACCATCTTATCTTTGGTCATTAAAAATGAGATAGTTTATGCATGATGATAGTTTATGCATGACGCATGACAAATAAGAAAAAAAAGGGAACAATATTATTTTTAGAAAAAATATGTAAACAATTTCTTCTATATAATTGTCACCAACCTACCTAGTAAAGTGGCATTCATCTTTATTTTTACAACTGTCCTCAATGGGTTTTCATATTTTGGGAGCTTTGCATGATTAATGGAATGAAAAAAAATTGGCAATCTAAAGCCAATTGACTTTAATGACCGATAACTAGCGATGGATAAAGCAAAGTGGTTATTATTGTCTTCTTAGTAAGCTTCATTTATCATTTAAAAGGGATGATTAAATAGTGCCAAATGTGGGAGGCAGTTTTCTTATAAATGGCGTGAACAAATAAGTTTTTAGTTTAGAAGTCACTTAAAGTGATTTTTCCGATAAAATCCAGAAGAAAA
Source organism: Persea americana (assembly GCA_029852735.1). NCBI lineage: Eukaryota > Viridiplantae > Streptophyta > Magnoliopsida > Laurales > Lauraceae > Persea > Persea americana. Next base: position 559,726 of record JAQQXO010000019.1, on the reverse strand, counting down.
AACTATCATATTATGAAAATATATAATTATAAAATAATAGACAAATAAAACATAAAGCCTAAAATTATCACAATATCATGTCATGTATCCCCTAAATAACCATGTAAATCAAAGAACCTAAAGAATCAGAAGTAAAAAAAAAAAAAAGGAAAAGAAGGAACACGTGCATTGAAAATTGAACTCAGTAATTAAAAGAAATCAATATAAAAGTCAATTAAATAAGTAATTTATAGAAAACAAGAAGACTCAATATTCTATAGAAGGAATCCCTGTCATATTCTTACTATAACAATATGGGAAAAGAGCTAAGACAAATACACAAATATTTACTCTAAATGTTCTCTCTGATAAAACAAATAAATAATACTTTTCTAAAAAAAATAAAAAAGTTTTCATATTCAACACTAGCATATTCATATAATGAAAGCGGGCTAAAAGGAGGGCCATTATTCTGACAATACGTGCACTATGGTAAAACATATGTTCTCAACTTCTCAGCAGCAAAAAACTATAAAAAAAAAAGAGATGAAAATTAGAGAGAGAGAGCGAGTATTAGAATGGATATCAGAAAAAAAAATGAGATTGTTATACAGAAAATATGATGTATAATCCATAAGCTCGAAAAGAGTGTGGAATTTGCTTGATGGAAACATTGAGTTCCATTCATTTTCTTCTACGCCAAGGGTTGCCTTCTCATGGTCATGATGAATATGTGGATTCCAATAACATGGGTAATTTTTTTGAGTGTTTGAAATTACTTGTTGATCATAATAAAACCGTTAAGGGAGTTGTATTGGAAAATGCTCTTGAAAACTTGAGATTGACCTCGCCTAAAATTCAAAAAGACATTGTGAATGCAACTGCCATAGAAACCTCTTTGGTTTTCACTCACGAGCTTGGAGATGCACCTTTTGCTCTTTTGGTGGATGAATCACGTGATATCTTTATGAAAGAGGAAATGGCCGTTGTTTTGTGTTATGTAGATTGGCATGGGTGTGTGATTGAGAGCTTTATAGCTGTTATGATCTAGGGCCTAGAAGAGAGATCAAGCACACACAAGAACACGAGAGATTTACGTGGTTTGGCTTTTGGCCTACATCCACGGGGAAGACAGGAGATGATGGACCCGGCTTTCTCTTTCGCCTACCTCCACCCCGGGTCTGCGGGGGTGCGGCGGGGTGAAAAAAAGAAAAGCAAGCATCAACATTTTTTTGTATGGGTATGCCAGATTTTCTATTCTACTTGGAATTTGAAATGGTGATCCAGAGATTCACCTTCGCAAGTAGAAAAGGATACCAAACTTTTTTTTCTAACTTTTCATTACACATATATTTTAAGAAAAGAGACAGATTTAGAATGCCGTGAGAGGCGATTTTCTTTAATTTGCCGTGAAAGGTGGTTTTGTGTCGTAGAAGGCGATTTTGCCGTGAAACGCGGTTTTGTGCCGTAGAAGGCAATTTTGCCATGAAAGGCGATTTACAAATCTTATCATTAATGAAAGACAAGAATTGTGATTTTTTTGTCTCTTTAAAAAATACATAATATAATAGAAAAGTAAGAAAGAGGAATCTGACTTCTCAGGAGATTGTGGGGACTCGTTCAGATCGACGGTCGCGAGTCATGTATGGATTCCACCATCATCATTCAGATGAGAACACTTGATGCTTTAATTCACCTGGCTTGGCTTAGACCTCAGATTTTTAGAGGACAAAGACCAAGGGAGGGTCCTATATCCAATAAAAATCTGGGTAGACGGGCTTAAAAGCCACATCTAGGCCATGTAGCATAGAAGGAAAGGGGAAACCTTGGGGTGGGGGGGGGGGGGGGGGTGGCCCCCCAAGGGACTTCAATCACCTTGTAGTGTTTTCAGCAGAGTTTTTTCAGAGCAGGAGAGCTTCTTTGCGCAGAGATTTTCAAGACAATTTTTCAGGACCACTTCGGATGAGTTTTTTTTCGGGCCCTTTCCCTTTGGAATGACCGCCTATTTATAGGCTTTTGGTAGCCATTTAGGAGGGTTTATGGGCATTAATAGCATTGATGCTCCATGACAGGAGGAGTTACAAGATTAATTTCATAATTTTGTAACTCCTTTTTCCTTGAATCTGATTGGCCGATGGAGAGTAATGGGCATTAAATCTCCATGATGATGGGGTTTCATGATTAATTACCATGATTAAACTCCATAATGATAGGAGTTACATGGTTAATTGCCATGATTAATTGGACTTATAACTCCCATTTGCTTGCTTTTGATTCAGCCGTCTAAAGTAATGAGTTAATGACCGCATTAACTTGTCATAAACGAGTCAATTAACAGCATTAATTGGTCGCCAAGTCGTTTGTAGAGTCGCGGGCCGCTCCGCGTCTTTTGGAATTCTTCTGGCGATGATCATCGATGGATCCGCATGTTGTTTGATGCCGGATGGTGATGCAATTTCAGACATTGGTTGACACCAATGGGCCGGCAACATCTGTCTAGTCGATTTCTCGATCATTTGGGCAGAAAGTGTGCTTTCTTGGTCGGCCGGTTGGCGATTTCGGAGTGTGCAATGATGATCGAATGATTTCGAAGGTGGATCCATGATGTTGATGAAGATCGACGGATATCATGCCTCAAAAATCAAAATTTAAGAAAATCACAAGGGCCAAACATCGCGAAACGCAGAACCCGAAAATGTGGGTTTCCGGGCAAAATCCGGCGACCCGGATCCCTATAGTCGCCGGCGACCATGGGGCCAGTGACCATGGGCCATGCTCGCCGGTGACCATGGGCCATGCTCGCCGGCGACCATGGGGCATTTGTCCCCTTTCGGTCGCCGTTTTTCCATCTTTTTTACTTCTTTTTTCTTCTATATTTTTCTTGAAATTTCTCCTCATTTATTGGCTTGATTCCCCTAAAGAAAACCTATCGAGAAGCCGTGCAAATCAGAGCACAAAGTTTCCTATTTTTGGAAAAGCCGAAGACTTTGTAGCCGATTTTCCGCCAAGAGTTGAAACAAGGTCAAACGATGTCCGAATGATTTGAAATTTGAGGTGAAGCTTTCTGAGCAATAGATACGACCAACCATGGGCTTTTATTTGAGTTTTGAAGCCATTTCGGGTCCCATCAATGCTAGACTTGATTTCACCGCGCGGAAGATGTCAAGCTTTGAAGTATGATCAACCGATGTCTGATTGACCTGAAATTTGACAGGGAGCCTATTGGAGTCATTTTGAGATGATCCATTAGCTCTGATTTGGATGACATGGTCCTGGGGAGCTCCACTACTGATAAGGTTGATTTTGCTTCCGAGTGTCAAAGCCGGGTCAAACGTCGTTGGAATGACCTGAAATTTGACGTGCAGCCCTTTGGAAGCATGTAGAAGCTACCCATGTGCTTGGTTTGATGAGTGGCAGCATCAGGGGTTCTCGTCGCTGAGAGGTTTGATTTCACCGCTCGAGAGCTGATGGAGGGTCAAACGGTGTCGGTTTGACTTGAAATTCGACATGGGGCCTTTTGGAGGTATTTTGAGACCATCCATAGGCTCTGATCGAAGATTTGTTATCTTCAACACTGTCATCGTTGGGAGCTCCTGCTCAGCCGTTGGAGGATTGAAGTTAGGCTAAATGGTGTTGACACGGCCCGAAACTTCATGTGTACCCTTCTTTTGGCTATTTTGAGGGATCTTGCAGTTTTTGTTTGATTCTAACAAGATCTGATGCTTGAAGCGTCTTTGCCTATTTGTAGTAGGATGCAGCTCTATGTAGCTTTTGATGTTGAAAAGGCAAAGTTACATTTTTGGTGTCAATAAATCCCCCCTCGAGGTACAGCGACGAATTACATAGCTTTTTGAGTTGATGTGCTTCGAAGAAAACTTTGAAGGAGAACTTCTGATTTGACCAAGAGTCTCTGAGCATTTTTTTTTATAGAGTAGCCTTTTGAGTTTCCAAAGGGATTTATGGCAGTGAGAGAGATCACGTACCATCTCAAGGTAAAATTTTGAAAATGGCATTTGGATTGGGTTTTTGGGTTTTGGATTTTTCTTTTTGACCTTGTGAGCCTAAAGGCTTTATGTAGCGCATCAGGCAATCAAGAAAGTTTTTGGTTTTTGACCTTGTGACCTAACAAGTTATATGTGGCAGGTTAGGTGGTCAGGTTTTGAGTTTTGATTTTGGTCTTGTGACCTAACAAGCTGTATGCGGCAAGTTAGGGGACTGGGATTTGGTTTTTTGTTTTGGTCTTGTGACCCAACAAGCTGTACGTGGCAAGTTAGGGGACCATGGTTTGGTTTTTGGTCACTCTTTGGGACAATTTTGGGTCCATTGGAGTGGTTTGGGTTTTTGTGAAATGTCAATCTCAAGGTTTTGGCTCAATTTGGTTAATGACGTGGGATGGTTTGGATTTTTGGAATCTCATGAGGCTTGGGTTTTTTTGTATGGCCCAATCAACTCAAAAGAGGCATAGAACCATTTTTGTATGCTCTTGGTAAGAGGGATTTTGACTAAAAGCCACTTTTAGTGCCTAGGTGGTCAAACCCGACTCATGTGGGCTAGCCCATGGGACCTTAAGCTTGAAACATGGCTTAGATCTCATGTGGTGTCACTTTTGTAAAGAATATATAAAGATATCTCTTTTTGGTAGAGAATATCTAAAAATATACTTACTTAGAAAGAATCTCTCAGGTTTCCTTGATTTTGGGAGTTTAGGCTTTTGTACTTTCAGCTCGTCGCCTTCTATGATTTCTTGAAGGAGAAAGAGGGCGTGAAAGTTCGGTGTGGCAGTTGGAAGAGTGGTAGCTCTTTGTCTTCCAACTTCTTTGACAGCGGGGAGTCTTCTGAGAGTACGACCCAGGAAGCCAGGGCTAAGAACCCGGGTTCGAAGAAGATCTCCGCAATGCGAGAAAATTTGAAGGAATTCTTCACAAACACAGACGCCATTCATTCTGACATTGTGTTGCAGAGAGATCTCGCTGTTTACCTCACTTCTTGGCTGGGTGAGGCTGTTTTTACTGGAGAAGATGGAACACACATCAGGCCGTACTGCATTTTTCCGGCTTGTCAGATGGCGTTTGGAGAGCGGCTTGCTTTGGTACATGCTCTTTACTCCTATTTGTGTACCGAACTGCAGGCTGCTACTTTCCTGGTTCGGCTTGGGCTTCCCATGAACAGGGTATTTTCAGCCCATATCCGTTATTCGTGGTATGTATACCACTGTCCTGGTTTCCACCGATTGGGTGTTGCATAGGACGATGACCCTTTTATGATTTGGTTAGCTAGAGGGAAGCCTGTTTCCGAATTTCTTTTATCTGCCCGTTTGAGGATCCGACGATTCTAGGACGTTGAGATGGGGCAATCTTCAGTGAAGCTTTCTCCGGGCTTGCGGAAGAAGGCTTTTGATTTTGGTTTCTCCAGAGATTTCACCAGGGCAAGGTCGGGGAGACACTATTCTTTGACAAACGCAGAGAAAGCTTGGCTTTTCAACATACGTGTCGGCACAATGGTGTACTGTAGACATCTTTTCATCGACATCCAGCCGTATGTTCCTTCGCGTCTTGCCTTGCAGTTGGGCTTCTCCCAAGGCATTGTTGGAGCACCTTCGAGTAAAGTGAAGCGTTTTGGAGGTCTGCGGGACTGGAGGAATGTATGGGCCTTTTATAGTGCGGAAGACACTACTGCCATGATTTCTTATCCTGAGTTGCCCACCTTCCGAACTGCTGGCTTCACGAAGTGGTTCATGGAGAGCTTTTCAGTGTACTGGGGGCTTTCCAAGAAGGAGCTCGATGTAAAACAATCTTCTGAGAAGGGTCTTGGGAAGTCAGATGGCATATGCCGAGAGGGAGTTCTAGCTTTCCTTTCCGGAGAAAAGCACAAAATAGGCTTTCTCGATGATCGGGACGTTATCAGATCGGGAGCTGTACAAGAGATACCTGGTGAGGTCTTGGAACAGCTCGCAGAGGAGGAGGCTGAGGTCGTTACTTGGATACAAGCAGAGCGAGCAAAGGCTTCCATGGAGTCTATCGACAAGAGCAAACCATCCAGTGAGGACTCTAGCGAGAGGCCAGATTTTGATGGTGGGGCAGGTACTTCTAGCAATTCATCCCATAGGAGCAAGAGGAGAAGAGGACAGCGCCAAAGTAAGAGACGGCACGAAAACTCTCCTGATCTGGAAGTCCCTCCCACCATTGCTGAGGAAGCATCAGGGGATGACCCATTCTGTGGTTTTGTCTTTTCAAATCACTCAGGGGGCATGACCCGTTCTGAGCGTAATGAAGAAGGCAAAAAGCCATAGAAGGTACAATTGTTCTGAACGCAAGTAAGGTCAGCTCAAAATGAGCGTTCCAGTGACTGCTAGAAGCAATTGTAAACCTTAATTCAAGTTACCGAGAAGCGAAGCTCACTCAAGGTAAAGTGATATAAGGTTGGAGATACAAATGTGTCGGTCGCGAATACAGTAGACCCGAAAGGGCGTACTAGCACCGTTAGGCACAAATGTTGCAAATCGCATCCTTGTGAAGGACACGAGATGGGATTTTTTTTTTGAAAGGTCAAGATCAAATTCACAAAAGAGAGCAAATGGTATTCCAATCTGAATACATGCTTAGTGATTTTCGTGAGCACTAAATCCGAAAAGGAAGGAACCAGGATTTCTCATGTTTGAATCTGATAATGACGGAAGTTTTTTTTGAAAGGTCAAGATCGAATTCACAAAAGAGAGCGAATGGTATTCCAATCTGAATACAGGCTCAGCAATTTCCGTGAGCACTAAATCCGAAAAGGAAGGAACCAGGATTTCTCAGATTTGAATCCAATAATAACGGAGGTTTTTTTTTTTTTTTTTTGGAAGACAGATTTTTTTTTTGAAGATTTTTTTTTGAAGAGTACACATAGGTCTTCCAATTCGGTCTTATGAAACCTTAGTGGGTAGATCGGCCCCCAGGTAAGGGTAGGATTACTTAATGAACTCATTTGAAGGACCCTTGCCTTGAACAGTCTAGCTGCCTCCACACTCTGGACAAAGCTTTTCTTAGATTCACTTTGGTCAAAGAACGCAATTGGTGCAACCCTCTTTTTTTTCTTTTTTTTTTTAAAGATTACTAATGAACCCATCAAAGAGAGGAAATGACCCTTCCCAGTCCGAATGTTGGCTCAGCGATTTTCGCGAGCCATTGTACAAAAAGGAGAGAACCAAAGTTTCTCCAATTTGAATCCAAAAGAGAGAAATCTGAATTTTTTTTTATTTTGTTTTAAATTTTTTTTGAAAGATCACTAATGGACCCATCAAAATGAGGGAAATGGCCCCTTCTAATCCGAATGCTGGCTCAGCGATTTCCGCAAGCCATTGTACGAAAAGGAGAGAACCAAAGTTTCTCCAATTTGAATCCAAAAGAGAGAAATCTGAAATTTTTTTTTATTTTTTTTTAAGTTTTTTTTTTTGAAAGATCACTAATGGACCCATCAAAGAGAGAGAAATGGCCCCTCACATTCCGAACGCTGGCTCAGCGATTCCCGCGAGCCATTGTACGAAAAGGAAAGAACCAAAGTTTCTCCAATTTGAATCTAAAAGAGAGAAATCTGAAAATTCTTTTTTTTTTTTTTTTTTTAAAGTCGAGATTGGATTCGTAAAAGAGAAGAAATGGTATTCCAATCCTAACAAAGGCTCAGCGATTTCTGCGAGCACTAAATCCGAAAGGGAAGAAACCAGAATTTCTCAAATCTAAACCAAACGATAAAAAAACACTTTTTTCTTGTTTGAGAAGAGAAAGAATGGAAATAAACCCGAAGACAAAGATTTCTAGAGAATCCCATTCATTTTTTTTTAAAAGATGCAAGATGCAACATAGGCCACCAACTAGAAAGAAGCCAAGGAGTCTAAGCATCGTGTTTTCAAATGAACGAGTCCCACCGTGTATGCCAACTTGATGGACCCGGCTTTCTCTCTCGTCTACCTCTGCCCTGGGTCCGTCGGGGTGCGGCGGGGCGAAAAAAAAGAAGCGAGCATCAACATTTTTTTGTACGGGTATGCCAAATTTTCCATTCTACTTGGAATTTGAAATGGTGATCCGGAGATTCACCTTCCCAAGTAGAAAAGGAAATCAAACTTTTTTTTCTAACTTCCCATTGCACATAAATTTTAAGAAAAGAGACAAATTTAGAATGCCGTGAGAGGCGATTTTCTTTAGTTTGCCGTGAAAGGCAGTTTTGTGCCGTAGATGGCAATTTTGTCATGAAAGGCGATTTACAAATCTTATCAATAATGAAAGAGAAGAATTGTGATTTTTTTGACTCTTTAAAATATATAGAATATAATAGAAAAGTAAGAAAGAGAAATCTGACTTCTCAGGAGATTGTGGGGACTCGTTCAGATCGACGGTCGCGAGTCATGTATGGATTCCGCCATCATCATTCAGATGAGAACACTTGATGCTTTAATTCACCTGGCTTGGCTTAGACCTCAGATTTTTAGAGGACAAAGACCAAGGGAGGGTCCTATATCCAATAAAAATCTGGGTAGACGGGCTTAAAAGCCACATCTAGGCCATGTTGCATAGAAGGAGAGGGGAAACCTTGGGGGGGTGGGGGTGTGGCCCCCCAAGGGACTTCAATCACCTTGTAGTGTTTTCAGCAGAGTTTTTTCAGAGCAGGAGAGCTTCTTTGCGCAGAGATTTTCAAGACAATTTTTCAGGACCACTTCGGATGATTTTTTTTTCGGGCCCTTTCCCTTTGGAATGACCGCCTATTTATAGGTTTTTGGTAGCCATTTAGGAGGGTTTATGGGCATTAATAGCATTGATGCTCCATGACAGGAGGAGTTACAAGATTAATTTCATAATTTTGTAACTCCTTTTTCCTTGAATCTGATTGGCCGATGGAGAGTAATGGGCATTAAATCTCCATGATGATGGGGTTTCATGATTAATTACCATGATTAAACTCCATAATGATAGGAGTTACTATTAGAAAAGAGTTTCCGCCAGGAACCCTAGATATTGCGTATAGATCAATGCGGAAATAACTTTAAACGAAGATGATCAAAGACCATACCTGCGAGATCTCTCTAATTTGGTCTCGATCTTTTTAATCTGATCTCGGTCTAGTAGCAGCCTGAAAATCTCAAGGTCTTCTACTGTATTCCTCTATGCTTGAATTCGCACTAGGGAGTAGGCCTCTTCTTCGAATTCTCTCTGCTCTTTAAAATGAGATTTTTCTTCTTCTTGACTTAGAGAGCAATAGCGCATATTTATAGGCTACAATAGGGACCTTAAGAAATAAATAAGGATAGGCTACTTATGGAAGCAGGAAACCCTAATTCGACCCAAATTAGAATCCTTGTTCCATAAATTACAATTCAGTCCACTAGAGAATTATAATTGCACTCCTGTCCTTATTCTCAAAATTAATATTTCGAGCTTCATGTCATTAAATGCTTATTAATCTCCCCACGTTAAGATTTCAGATATCCATCAATTAAATAATTACCGACGTCTATATTTAATCGATATCTTTATAATTCCTTGAGACCTTACACTTAACTTATTTGATATGTCGGACACAAAGTCCACCTGCAGGGTTTGACATAATCAAAACATAAAAGCTTCATCAAGGGGATATCATCAATCCCAATTATGGGACGTGGATTCCGTCAATAAACTAATATGCACCATACACGTAGTGTAGTCATCCAATTTACTGAGATTATTGACCCATAAAAGATCTCACTCCTTTGTAGATCAAAATGGCAAACACTAAATGTATGTGTCTATTATTTATGTCAGGATTAAGAGTATAAGCACTCATAATAACCATTTGGATGCTAATCATCTTATATAGTCAGTATAAAGATAATATACCCAAAAGCGGTCATGTTCAATACACACAAAGCGTAATAACATGATGAGTCAAAACTATACCGTTTACCGCAGCCAAGATAAGCCTGCTGAAACATCATGTTACAATCGTACTGATGGTGTATCCAAGTCCATCTAGATTGTGAACAAAAACTTATATTCTATGAGAACCGACAGATAAGTCCTCCGTGTATAAGTAAAACTCTATACACCAACTTGTCTACTTTATAGAATAAAAGACACACATGCATAATCATAAATAATGCAACCATTTGCCCATACAAAATCTGATTTAGATGAAAAGATAAAATATACTAATTAGTCGATGACAAATACATAAAAGTATGCTTTTAGTATAAATTTCCAACAGTTACATGGTTAATTGCCATGATTAATTGGACTTGTAACTCTCATTTGCTTGCTTCTGATTCAGCCGTCTAAAAGAATGAGTTAATGACCGCATTAACTTGTCATAAACGGGTCAATTAATAGCATTAATTGGTCGCCAAGTCGCTTGAAGAGTCGTGGGCCGCTCCGCGTCTTTTGGAATTCTTCTGGCGATGATCATCGATGGATTCGCATGTTGTTTGATGCCGGATGGCGATGCAATTTCAGACATTAGTTGACACCAATGGGCCGGCAACATCTGTCCAGTCGATTTCTCGATTGGTTGGGTAGAAAGTGTACTTTCTTGGTTGGCCGGTTGGTGATTTCGGAGTGTCCGATGATGATCGAATGATTTTGACGGCGGATCTGTGATGTTGACGAAGATCGACGGATATCATGCCTCAAAAATCAGAATTTAAGAAAATCACAGGGGCCAAACATCGCGAAACGCAAAAAGAACCCGAAAAAGTGGGTTTCTGGGCAAAATCCGGCTACCAAGATCCCTATGGTCGCCGACGACCATGCACCCATTGTCGCCGGCAACCATGGGACCGGCGACCATGGGCCATGGTCGCTAATGACCATGGTGCATTTGTCCCCTTTCAGTCGTCGTTTGGTCGCCGTTTTTCCGTCTTTCTCGCTTTTTTTTTCTTCTCTATTTTTCTTGACATTTCTACTCATTTATTGTCTTGATTCCCCTAAAGAAAACCTGTCGAGAAGCCGTGCAAATCAGAGCACAAAGTTTCCTATTTTTGGAAAAGCCGAAGACTTTGTAGCCGATTTTCCGCCAAGAGTTGAAACAAGGTCAAACGATGTCGGAATGACCTGAAATTTGAGTTAAAGATTCCTGAACAATAGATAGGACCAACCATGGGCTTTTATTTGAGTTTTGAAGCCGTTTGGGGTCCCGTCGATGCTAGACTTGATTTCACCGCGCGGAAGATGTCAAGCTTTGATGTACTGTCAACCGATGTCCAATTAACCTGAAATTTGATAGGGAGCCTATTGGAGTCATTTTGAGACGATCCATTAGCTCTGATTTGGATGACATGGTCTCGGGGAGCTCCATCGCCGATAGGCTTGATTTTGCTTCCGAGCGTCAAAGCCAGGTCAAACGTCGTCGGAATGACTTGAAATTTGACGTGCAGCCCTTTGGAAGCTTATAGAAGCTACCATGTGCTTTGTTTGATGAGTGGCGGCATCGGGGGTTCTCTCCGCCGAGATGCTTGATTTTGCCGTTCGAGAGTTGATGGAAGGTCAAACGGTGTCGGTTTGACTTGAAATTCGACATGGGGCCTTTTGGAGGTATTTTGAGACCATCCATAGGCTCTAATCGAAGATTTGTTATCTTCAACACTGTTGCCGCTGGGAGCTCCTGCTCAGCCGTTGGATGATTGAAGTTAGGCTAAATGGTGTTGACACGGCCCGAAACTTCATGTGTACCATTCTTTTGGCTATTTTGAGGAATCTTGCAGTTTTTGTTTGATTCTGACAAGAACTGATGCTTGAAGCGGCTTTGCCTATTTGTAGTAGGTTGCGGCTCCATGTAGCTTTTGATGTTGAAGAGGCAAAGTGACATTTTTGGTGTCAACAAATGCCCCCTCGAGGTACAGCGACGAATTGGATAGCCTTTGCAGTCGATGTGCCTCGAAGAAAACTTTGAAGGAGAACTTCTGACTTGACCAAGAGTCTCTGAGCATTTTTCTTGATCGTGTAGCCTTTTGAGTTTCCAAGGGAATTTTATGGTAGTGAGAGACATCACGTACCATCTCAAGGCAAAATTTTGAAAATGACATTTGGGTTGGGTTTTTGGGTTTTGGATTTTCTTTTTTAACCTTGTGAACCTAAAGGCTTTGTGTTGCGCATCAGGCGGTCAAGAAGGTTTTTGGTTTTTTTTTTTTTTTTTTTTTGACCTTGTGACCTAACAAGCTGTATGTGGCAGGTTAGGGGGTCGGGTTTTGAATTTTGATTTTGGTCTTGTGACCTAACAAGCTGTATGTGGCAAGTTAGGGGACCGGGATTTGGTTTTGGTTTTGGCATTGTGACCCAACAAGCTGTATGTGGCGAGTTAGGAGACCATGGTTTGGATTTTTGTCACTCTTTGGGACAACTTTGGGTCCATTGGAGTGGTTTGGGTTTTTGTGGAATGTCAATTTCAAGGTTTTGGCTTAATTTGGTTCATGAGGTGGGATGGTTTGGATTTTTGGAAACTCATGAGGCTTGGATTTTTTGTATGATCCAATCAACTCAAAGGAGGCATGGAACTATTTTTGTATGCTCTTGGTAGGAGGAATTTTGACTAAAAGCCACTTTTAGTGCCTAGGTGGTCAAACCTGGCTTATGTGGGCTAACCCATGGGACCTTAAGCTTTAAAGATGGCTTAGATCTCATGTGGTGTCATTTTGTTAAGAATATCTAAAAATATCTCCTTTTGGTAGAGAATATCTAAAAATATTCTTACTTGGAGAGAATCTCTCAAGTTTCCTTGATTTTGGGAGAGATTTTCTCAAAGTATCTTTCTTTGGGAGAAAGTTTCTCATAATCCCTCTCTTTTTGGAGAGAATTTCTCAAAAGATCTTCTTATTGGGAAAGAATATCCCATAATTCCTTTCTTTTAGGAAGTTTGCTAATTTGTAGCACTTACCTCCTTTCTTTTCTCCTCCTTTCCTCTTTTGGTTTGCTCTCTTCTTATAAAAGCAAGGGGAGGTTGGATCTCTTGCTCCTATTGCCTTCTTTTTGCAAAAGTCTTCAAGAGTGCTTTAAGATTAAGAATTCTCCTTCTTCTTCAAAGATCTTCAAGCTTTTTCTTCTTCTTCTCCATCAATGGCTTCAAGTAAGTTTCTTTTTCTTTTTCTTTTTTTTTCTTAAGAAACCCCATGTAGGAATAGGAAAATGTTTTCATTCTTTCTTTTCTTTTCTTTTCTTTTTCTTTCTCTTCTTATTTTTTCACGTGCATCTCTTTCTTTTTTTTTTTGCACGTCTTTTTTTCTTTCTTTCTTTCTTTTTCTTTTTTTTTCTTTTTCTTGCACGGCTTTCTCTCTCTGTTTTTTTTTTTTTACCGTGGCTCTTCTTTTTTTTTTTTTTCTCACGGTTTCTTTTTTTTTTATGGTGTGTTTTTTTTTTATCTATTCTTTTTTTTTTTTTTTTTGTGGCCGTACGGAGAAGACCTTACTGTCATGGCCGTACGGCCACGTGGCCTGTGGGCAAAAAAAAAAATTTTTTTTTCTTTTTTTTTCTTCTTTATCTTTTTTTTTAAAAGAGATTTTCTCTTTTTTTTTTTGAGATGCGCATGCATGACAACTTTCCTTTTATACATTTTTTTTTGGAAGTATGATAGTGCACACCTGGCAATCTTTTCGCAAGTCTTGGGATTTGGAGCTCGCAGCAATGTTGAACCCTTTCTTGGTCTTGCGGAGATTTCCTGAGGAGCTTTGCAAGTTTTGGATTCTGGAGCTCGCAGCAATGTTGAGCCCTTTTCCGATCTTGCGGATATTTGAGAAGCTTTGGCTTGATCTCACAACAATGTTTGAGTTCGAGCCTTCTTCGAGAATTTTCCATGATTATGGGCTTGCAGCGAAGTTGAGCCCATCTTCAAGCTCATATTTATTTCGAGGTGTTTTCCTTTTCTTCGGAATTGCCCCGGAACCATGCCAAAATTTCGCTAGAATTTTTTTAGCAAAATTCTGTCATTTTGATGATTGATTTTTTTTTCTTTCCATCCTTTGCAGGTAGTTCCTCCAGAACTAACAAGGGTAAGGAGCCGGTCACCGATGCTCCTCGCCGTTCTACCAGATCCTCTAATACGGCCGTACAGCAGGCCTAGGAGGAGGTTCAGTATGTTGAAAGGAACTTGGAAGAGTGTGACTCGCTCAACTGAGATGAGATGAGGCAACGTTTGATGGCCCTCAAGGATGAGGAGTATTATAAAATTATGGTAAGCAACCGTCCCTGGGTCACGGACGATCAGAGCATTGTGCCCAAGCCTACCTTCTTCTTTGGTGATGCCGTCCCCGACGATTCAACATACCAAAGGAGATGTTTTTAGTTTTCTTTCACAGTTGATGGTGAGAAGAGAACTGTTTCTACCCGGTCGTCCTTCGATCGGACAATCTCGATCATGAGCCTTTCCTCCACATGCTCGAAGAGGGAAGATCCTCCAAGCTGGGTGAAGAGGACAAGTGTGATCAAGACCGGGGTTTTTGTTGGCGGCCCTTCTGGTTTTGCAGAGAAGTCGCCTGCCCGTATGGACATTTTGATGCCGGCCAGCGGCTACCAAGGTTCAGACCATTCTTCGGTCGATTTGAGACCGGTGGGCCTTGGCATTTTCAAGGGCGATGGCAGCAATTGGGTGAAGCCTTTTCGACTTCGTGGCCGTTTCAATGCTGACTCGAGCTGGGAGTCTTGGACTGATCACATCCTGCAGGTTGGCGGTGCCATTCTGAAGGAGGCCGATATTTTTTATGCGGTTCGCGCTTTTCGGCAAACCGTGGTTTTCTCCGATGAGGCTTTTATGGCCATGCTGGAGTCGTTCCTTCCACAAACCAACACCTTCGTTGTCACGAATGGTGAGATTGGTTTTTCTTTAAAGGAACTGAGTGCCATCACTGGGCTGCCTATCCTCGACAATTTCTATGAGGAGTTTATGCCTATCGACAACGTCCTTGAGGAGCAGTCTGAGGAGTTCAGGCTTTTGTACTTTCAGCTCATCGCCTTCTATGATTTTTTGAAGGAGAAGGAGGGCTCGAAAGTCCGGTGTAGCAGTTGGAGGAGCGGTAGCTTTTTGTCTTCCAACTTCTTTGACAACGAGGAGTCTTCTAAGAGTACGACCCAGAAAGCTAGGGCTAAGAACCCAGATTCGAAGAAGATCTCCGTCATGCGAGAGAATTTGAGGGTATTCTTCGCAAGCACAGACGCCATTCATTCTGACATTGTGCTGAGGAGAGATCTCGCTGTCTACCTCACTCATTGGCTGGGTGAGGCTGTTTTTGCTGGAGGAGATGGAACGCACATCAAGCCGCATTGCATTTTTCCGGCTTGTCAGATAGCGTTTGGAGAGCGGCTTGCTTTGGTGCCTGCTCTTTACTCCTATTTGTGTACCGAACTGCAGGCTGCTGCTTTCCTGGTTCGGCTTGGGCTTCCCATAAATAGGGTATTTTCAGCCCACATTTTCTATTCGTGGTATGTATACCACTGTCCCAGTTTCCACCGATTGGGTGCTGCTCAGGACGATGACCCGTTTATGATTCGGTTGGCTAGAGGGAAGCCTGTTTCCGAATCTCTTTTATCTGCCCGCTTGAGGATCCGACGATTCTGGGACGTCGAGATGGGGCAGTCTTCAGTGAAGCTTTCTCCGGATTTGAGGAAGAAGGCTTTTGATTTTGGTGTCTCCCGTGATTCGACCAGGGTAGGGTCCGGGAGACACTATTCTTTGAAAAATGCCGAAAGGAGTTGGCTTTTTAACATACGTGTCGGCGCGATGGTGTACCGCAGACATCTTTTCGTCGACATCGAGCCGTATGTTCCATCGCGTTTTGCCATGCAATTGGGCTTCTCTCAAGGCGTTGTTGGAGCGCCTTCGAGCAAGGTGAAGCGTTTTGGAGGTCTGCAGGACGGGAGAAATGCATGGGCCTTTTATAGCGCGGAAGACACTACTGCCCTGATTTCTTATCCTGAGTTGCCTACTTTCCGGACTGCTAGCTTCACAAAATGGTTTGTGGAAAGCTTTTCAGCATACCGGGGGCTTTCCAAGAAAGAGCTTGACGTAAAGCAGTCTTCCGGGAAGGGCCTTGGGAAGTCAGACGGCGTCCGCCGAGAAGAAGTTCTGGCTTTCCTTTCTGGAGAAAGGCACAGAACAGGTTTTCTCGAGGAACAGGACGTCATCAGATCGGGAGCTGCACAAGAGATACCTGGTGAGGTCTTGGAACAGCTTGCCGAGGAGGAGGCTGAGGTTGCTGCTTGGATACAAGCCGAGCGAGCAAATGCTTCCATGGAGTCTACTGGCAAGAGCAGACCGTCCAGTGAGGGCTCTGGCGAGAGGCCTGATTTTGATGGTGGGGAGGGTGCTTCCAGCAATTCGTCCCGTAGGGGCAAGAGGAGAAGGGGACACCGCCGAAGTCAGAGGTGGCACGAAAGTTCTCCTGATCTGGAAATTCCTTCCACCATTGTTGAGGAGGCATCAGGGGATGATGACGAGCCTCCAGAGAAGAGAAGCCGAGGGGAAGAGACCATTGATGATGATATGCTTTTCCCTTTTCTCTTTCCGTTTCTTTTCTTTCATGAGAGCTTTTGTTTTGATCTGCTGCTTTCTTTCTTTTGGCAGAAGATGATGGTTTGATGATGCCTGAGGTTCCGACCGATGAGGCGGTGGCGGATCCTATCGTGGCATCTGAGGAAGAACCCAGAGATTCTGAAGTAGATCCAGAATCTCCTCCTGGTATGATTTTTTTTTTTTTTGCCACCGATTGCTGACATATATATATATATTTTTTGCCAGCTGACTTGCCAGAGGATTCCGACGACTTTGAGCCATCCATGGACACAACTTTTGATGATGTTTCGGATGAGCTCATGGAGGCAGAAAGCATTCCACCAGTCGTCGAAGAAGGTACTTTATAATGATAATCTTGATATTTTGATTTTTGAGAAGATCATACTCATACCTTTTCCATTTTTCCATTGGCAGGTTGTGAGGTGACAGAAGAAGTTCCTCTATCTTTTTCAGAACCAGAGCAGGGGGTACTTGTGACCGATCCAGGAGTAGGGGTTTCTTCCACCAATTTTGATGAGGCAGAGGCGAGTCCACCTACTGATATTCCTTCCCCAGCGGGTCCGATTGGAAAGAGCTTCTTGATTACTCTTCCAACAGTGCCTGACACGGGTAGTCGACCAACGGAGCATGGCAAGTCTTCATCTGAGCCATCCCGTCAGTTTGCGAGGAAGGTGTTGAAGAGAGTCTTGAGCTCATGGGTCAAGACTCTTTCTTCTGGCCATTTGGAGGCTGGTTTTGGCATGGTGAAGCATGTGCAGGACATTCTTGCCGATAGCGAAGAAGTTAGTCTGGACATTACAGGTGCCAAGGCTTTTGTTGATGAAGTCATCGCACTAGGCAACAAGTGGACTGAGACCAAGAGCTTTCCGAATGATGATTTCTTCAACGAGATGTTTTTGAAGCCTTCCAGCGAGGTCAAATCTGAACTGAATGAGATCTCGCGGACTCGGAAGCAGCTCGTTCGAGAGAGGAACGTCACCGAGTTGGCTATTATTGAGCTGACACAGGACCAGCACCGCCTTGATAGGGAGGTCACCGAAGCCAGACAGCGCCTTGAGCTATTGGAAGAACAAGCTGCTGCCAAGTGGACTGCCACTTTGAAAGCTTGCGATAGAGAGAGGGCTCTCATTCGCCAAGTTGAGGAGGTCGAAAGCAATCTCTGGAGGAAGACTCAAGAATATGAACAATGGCAGATTCTCTGGGAATAGCTTCCTCGTGCCGAGGATGGATCGCGACGGCCTACTGCTTTTTATGGGAAGATTCTGAAGAAACGCGGCCTGGAAGCTTTGGAGGCTAAGGCCAAGTGTTTGCTTGTGGGTATCGGTGGAATGTCGCTTCCCCACGATTTTTGAAATTTGTGGTTTTTTCGAACCTTTGTTTTTTTTTTTTTTTTTTTTGTTTTGAAATTCGGGTTGTGGATATCAACTGAAACGTTGTGTCTCCACGATTTTTTTTGAGATTTTGCAAGTATCGACGAGGTGTCGTTTTCTTGCGATTTTGAGGTTTTGGAAGTATCGAATGGGGTTCGCATCCTTCCGATTTTTGGGTTTTGCGTGAGTATCGACTAAACGTCGCTTCCCCACGGTTTTTTGAAAAATCATTTTTTGTTTAAAGACACGAGGGTTGTAAATTTTGACTAAAAACCATCTTTGGTGGTAAAAGTCAGGGTGGACTAGTGGTGGAAATTCCTAAGTCCTGATTTTTGTTTCAAACCATGAATTTTGGGTTCAAGGATTGAAAGTTTTGGTCAAGTTAGGGAAGAGGCTCCGAAACTTGGATTTTGGGTTTGATTTTTTTTGAACAATGAAACATTGAAAGTAAGCATTGTTTTTTGGCTTTTTAGAAATTTCAACATAGGGATGAAAACTCTAAAAGGGGTGGGTTTGACGAGCAAGTACCTAGGAATAGGCTTTGGCCATGCAGGCATCACTCTGACCCGATGTAGGAAGTCTTTAAGGGTAGTACCGCTTCAAGAACTTGCCATTGATGGGCAGCATACATCTATCACCTTCCATGTTTAGAAGAGCATATGCGCCATTGGAGAAGACTTTGTCGATGACGAAAGGTCCCTCCCATTTTGGTTCGAATTTGCCTTTGGATTTGTGGGAAAAAACCATTGGCCTTTTCACCGCAAGAACCAAGTCACCCGTTTTGTGGGCGCGTTGCCTGACCCTTTTGTCAAAAGATCCTGCCATGCGTGCTTGGTAAAGCTCAACACTTTGTAGAGCTTCGAGTCGTCTTTCATCGAGGTTATCCAGTTCTTGGAGTCTCAATTTGACGTTACTTTCTTGCGTCATTTCATTTTGTAGAGATACCCTTAAAGAAGGAATTTGTACCTCTAGGGGGACAACCGCTTCGCATCCATAGACCAAGGAGAATGGTGTGCTATGGGTTGGTCCTCGAACGGTAGTCCGGTAGGCCCATAAAGCTTTAGGCAGTTTGTCGCTCCAGTCTCTTTTGTGAGTAGAGACCATTTTCTTGAGGATTTTACAGAGTGTCTTGTTGAAGGCTTCTGCTAGTCCATTCGCTGCCGGGTTATACGGAGTCGAAGGACAACTTTGAATTTTGTATTTGTCGCAGAACCTGTAGAATCTGTGATCCCGGAATTGTGGTCCATTATCATGGACGAATCTTTTAGGTATGCCGAAGCGACAAATGATGTTGGTTCGTAAGAATTGAAGGACTGACGAGGTCTTCATTTCATTGAACGCAAATGCTTCTGACCACTTGGAGAAATAATCCGTAGCGGCGAAGATGAAGCAATGACCTTTGCTTGACGGGGGAGAGATAGGACCAATGATGTCCATACCCCAGGCTTCGAAGGGCCATGAGATCGCTGTAGGATGTAGCCATTCTGGAGGCATGTGTGCGTAATCTCCATGAACTTGGCATTGTTGGCAACGTTTAGCAAATTGTATTGCGTTAGCCACCATGGTAGGCCAATCATAACCTAACTTTTTTATCTGATCGTAGAGCTTGGGACCAGCCTGAGGGGCTCCACAAAGACCAGCATGAACTTCTTTTAGATTTTCTTCCACCTCTTGTTGTGACAAGCAGCGTAGAAGTACTCCATTGAAGGATTTTCTGTAAAGCATTTTGGAGGGAATATCCAAATGAAAGTTTGGGGCTCATCTTTGGATACTTACCCGTTCTTTTGGATCTTCAGGTAGGATTCCGAACATAATATAATCAATGAACGGATCCCTCCAGTCGCCTATCGGAGGTTTAAGGATGGAAATCCGACCTCCGACCACTCGGTGGCATTCAGCAACTGCTTGGTGTGTGTTGAGAGGAGGGAGAATCTTTCTTTGACACACTGTAATTTGTATGTTTTCCCCTTCTTGGGTTGCCATGGATGCAGCAAGTCCAGTTAGGGCATCTGCACGGATGTTTTCACCTCTGCGGATGTGGGTGATGTGACAGATGTCAAAGTTTTGACGAAGCGATTGCGCCTTGTTGTAGTAAGGCAACAGATCAAGTTTCCTAATTTCATATTCCTGATTCATCTGTTTGACGATCAGTTGAGAATCCCCAAATGCTTCCAGCATGGTGATGCCAGATTTGAGGGCGAGTTCCAATCCTATAATTAGAGCTTGGTACTCAGCTGCATTATTTGAACATGGTTCCAGTAGTGAAAATGCATGTGGAATCATGTATTTATCGGGGCTAACAAAGAGAATGCCAATTCCCGATATCGGCTTTCCTTTTTCATTTGTCCTAGTTGCACCATCGAAGTACATGTTCCAGGAGACATTTGGTGAGGAAGTCTCCACGCTGTAGACAGGTTCGTCTGGGAGATCATCCCTGAGCGGAGAATCTTTAGGTAGTGGATGCTCTGCGAGAAAGTCTGCCAGAGCTTGACCTTTGATTGCTTTCTGTGGTACATACCTAATATCAAATTGTGATAGAAGGATGGACCATTTTGCCAGCCGGGCATTGAGAGAACCTGCTTTTGTGACAAGGACCTTTAAGAGATTGATCCTCGATATCAGGTATATTGTGTTTGACAGCAAATAGTGACGCAGCTTTTGTACGGCGAACATCACTGCCAAGCATTCTTTTTCGACTGGAGAGTAGCGATGCTCTGCACCTGCCAACATGCGACTGAGGTAGTATAGAGCAGCTTCTTTTCCTCCATCATTTTCTTGTGCAAGTAGAGCGCCCAAAGAATAGTCGAGAGCTCTTGTGTACAAGATGAATGGTTTTCCGGTTGTGGGAACAGCCAACACCGGATGCTTGGTCAGGTATGACTTGATGTCTTGAAATGGAGCTTCACATTCAGCATCCCAAACAAAGTCTACACCTTTCTTCATCAGGCGAGAAAATGGACGGCATTTTCCTGACAGATTGGAAATGAACCGTCGGATGTATGCCAATCTTCCTTGAAGCCCTTTTAGTTCTCTTAGGGTCCTTGGAGATGGCATTTCTAGAATTGCCTTGACTTTTATGGGGTCAAGTTCTATTTCAGCTTTCCGAACTATGAATCCGATGAGACACCGAAGAAGCATTTGAGGGGATTCATTCGCAGTTTGTGTTTGCGAAGCCGGAGGAAGACTTCTCGAAGATCTTGGAGATGGTCTTCTTTCCTTTTGCTTTTGACGGCGAGGTCATCGACATAACATTCGACCGTCTTGTGCTGCATATCTCGAAATATTTTCATCATAGCCCTTTGATATGTTGCACCAGCATTTTTCAGACCAAATGGCATGACAGTGTAGCAATACACGCCAAATGGGGTCCGAAAGGATGTATGCCTTTCATCTTCGGGATGCATCTTTATCTGGTTGTAGCCAGAGAAGCCGTCCATGAAAGTCATTCGCTCAAACCCGCAGGTGTTGTCAATCATTACCTCCGGTATGGGGAGCGGGAATTCATCTTTGGGGCATGCATTATTCAGGTCTCTATAGTCAATACAGACTCTGATTTGCCTATTTTTCTTTGTCACAGGGACGATGTTGGCCAACCATTCAGGATGTTGTTCCTCGCGGATGAAGCCAACGTTTTTGAGTTTCTGAACTTCTTGTTCAATTTTGTCCATCACATCAGGACGGAATCTTCTTTGGCCTTGTTTGACAGGCTTGACATTTTCTTGCAGGTTGAGTTTGTGGACTGCTATTTTGGGATCTAAGCCAGGCATTTCAGCGTAAGATCATGCAAAACAATCAACAAACTCACGAAGAAAAGAGACATACTCGGGTAACTCCTCATCCTTTATATTCTTGCTTATGAATACAGGACGTGGGTTACCTGGTGTTCCCAAGTCTATCTTTTGAACAGAATCTTCTTGATCGGTATTCTTCTCAAGACTTGCTATGAGATGATCCCAATCACCAGCTGAAACTGGGTCGAAGTAAGGCACTTCTTTTGGAGACGACGGCTCTTCTGAATCAGAGAACCGTGCGTCTGTGTGATCGGACAATTCCTCTTCATCATCAGAGAAATCATGCCAATTTGATGAGCTTCCTGGGTCCTTGTCGGGTAACTCTTCAAAGAGATATCCAGGGAGATCGATGTCTTCATCGACATGAGATGTTGAGGCTTGGTCGGCAAAACGACTCTGCAGCCTTTGTGTCAGCTGTCTCATCGGAGTGTCAGGATCATACCCCAATCCGTATGAAGACTTGTCTATACGACGGTGGAGTTTCCAATCTTCCAGCTGGCCTTTGGTCAGGGTGGGTTCCAATGGTGTGAGAATACCACGGCCACCTCCCAAACCAATTGGATTTTGAGCGTCATAGCCCATTTTCTTCATGATAGCTTGTGCCATTGGACTATACAAGGATAGTTGAGGCATACCTTCATTTTGGAAAGGCTCAAGCAGGCAGTTTGATGAAGAAGCGTTCGATCTATGGAAGAAGATTGGTTTATCTTCTGCCGACATTTCCGGAACGACAAAGGTAGCAGACGCAGGATCTTCTACGTCAGCAGGGGTCTCCAATGGAGTGAGAGTAGGCCGAACTTGCTGAGTATCAGCTTGGCTTAACGACGTATCGTCTTCAGTCTCTGAATCCGAATCCGTGTCTTGTATGATAGACACGAAGGAGACAACAAACTTGCCCCCTGTCTTTTGCTCTGTCTTCTTTGCTTTAGTAGTGATTACCAAAGGTTTGGAAGATTTGAAGGAGATGACGAAGGGAGACTGATTGTTCTCTTTGAGTTTGCCGGAAGGTTTGTTTTCTTCCGATGATCGCTGAGGAGCCTTGCCTTTATCTTTTTGGAGATTGCCGGCAAAGGATGCTGTTTTATCCTCCTTTCCTTCTTTTTCATCCTTGTACATCTGAGAGTCTGCAAAATGGACTTCCTTTCCTTTGAAGGGCTTTTTGTCTGCAAACATTCTATGTATCAAGCCGTCGTCGCCAACAAACTTGATGCATTGATGTAGAGTCGAAGGCACGACACCGTTTTTGTGTATCCAAGGGCGTCCAAGAAGGATGTTGTAACATGAAGGGGTTTTTATTGCATATACGGTGACCTCAGAGATAAGATCGCCGATTTGCAACCTGAACCGGATTTTGCCAATGGGCCTTTGAGCACTCCCATCGTATCCAAAGATGGACATAGATGTGTGGCTTAGTTTACTAGGTTGGATACCATGTTCTTCAAGTGCTGAAGTAGAGATGAGGTTGAGTGCAGAACCCGGGTCGATCTGGACTCTGTGTATCGGCATCTCTTTGATGTACCCTGTGAAGTACAAGGGTCGGTTGTGCTTCGTCTCGCCTAGCATGAGGTCTTCTTTATTGAAGGCGATGGTAGCACTTGTGGCTTTTTGGACCGAGAGGCATTCAGTGCAAGGTCCTCCAGCTTCTTTCTTTTCTCCTTTTGAGGAGGTTTTTGATTTTGTGACCCTATAGTCCATTTCAATTTGCAGGACTTGCGGGGCATGTTTGTCGACATCCAGATTCAGCCTTTGCAGTTCTGAAATGAGACTATCACGAGTTTGTGGTGACATTCGTAATAAGGCTAGGATGTGCAGTCGTGCGGGTATGTGTTTGAAGTGCTCGATCAAGTCATACTTGAAAGCCTCCTTTAGGCCTGTATTTTCATTATCACCGCCGCTTGGGGCATTTACAGCTTGTTTTCCGGAAGGATTTACATAAGAAGAAGAAGAAGGTTGGTTATAGTTTTTGTGGTAATCCCGGCCAGAGCGGGTACCTTTCCCAACTTCAAAAGCTTCTAGAGGTGGTTCTTCTTTCGGAAGACCCCCTTCGGGCTCAAGGGGCTGGTCTTCCCCATTTGCTGAAAACGCCTCTGCAGCAGCATTGTCGTCTTCAGTTATTGCGTTGCATGGAGCATTTTCCGGGAACAAGTCCTAAACAACTTCCAACAACTTTTCTTCTTTGTCCAGTATTTCATCGGTCCATACATCTCCTATGAGGTTGGGTACCTGGGTCCAATTGACTGGGTTTTCTTTGAAGACTTCATCAGTCAAAGCTTCTTCATGGTGATCAATCGGAAGAGGCTTAAATTCTGATGTCACCGTTTCAGGAGACGATGGCTGAGAAGGTGTTATCTCAGTGGAAGTCACCCTATGTAGCTCCAGAAGATATGCTACTGGATACATTTTGAGAGTCCGTGGCCTCAGCAGATGGAGCTTTAGAGGCACTATCATCCTAAACTATCACATTACAGGCAACTTCGATAAAAGATGCCTCCATAATGGACCATTGGGAATCAGACTCATCCTCCGATGTAAGTGGATCATCAATCCAGCAACTTTCTTCATTTTCCGGAGTCACTGGAAAAGATGCTCGTAGATTTTCCTGGACTTCCGGTTCTGGATTTTGATGAAGTTGGTTGATGCGATCCTGCTCCTGTTCTATGGCTAGATGCTGCAAGATCCTCGCATATTCTTCAAGATCGGGCATAGGAGCCAAATCTTTTTCTTCATCTACCCCTTGTGGTTCGACCTGGTTGGGATCCACTAGAGCATTTGTTTGTGCTGTGTTAACAGCAATTTGGGCAGCTTCTTGGTCTTCATCATCATCAGACCAGGATCCTTGTGGCTGGAAAGGGTTATACCAGATTACTGGCAAAAGGTGGGATTCCGGGATCCATTCTTCGTTGGAGAGATATTCTCCGGTTTCAAGGGATTCCTCCCACTCATCGGTGTCACTGGCAGTGTCACTGGACTCGTATCCATTCATGGAGAATCCAACTACCGAGTTACAAGAGTATGATGCCTCCTGCGTAGTCTTATCTCTGAGCCGTGGTGGCATGAAATCACTAAGAGTGAATTTTCTTATCACTCTTGGAACTTTAGGGAGAGACCCCTCTGTTGCCCCTAGTGAAGCGGTAGAGGAGGTTTTTGCTTTTTCAGGAACCTCTTGTTTTGTTTGAGCCTTCTCCTGCTGTTTGAGCTTGCGGAGTTGTCTCTTGGCTTGCCTTCGCTGTTGAGCGGTCGGCTTTGTTTTGACGATCTCCCAATTTTCATCTTCTAGGAGATCGGGATGTACCCATATGGGTTGTCCTTCTGGCGTTGGGTAAGGCACCAGCTCTTAGGACGTTTGGGTCATTTTTATCACCTTGAAGGAAGTAGTGACTTTTTCCTTTGATGATTTGGATGTTTGTCCATTTGACACCATGTTAACGGAGGCAGACCCATAGTTTTTGTCAAAGGTGATGACTCCGTTTTTCCACATCTCGTTGATCTTCTCTCTCACAACGAAACATTGGTTGAGAGGATGCGAGACCATTTTGTGGTATGAACAATATCGGGGATCGTTGGTTTTGCCAACATCTCCCGGTCTTTTGGGGTCAGGCAAGGTGAGTTTGCCATTTGCCAAGAGAGCCCCAAATATTTCTTCAACATCTTCATTGAACGGGTATTTCTTTTCTACTCGTTCTTTGAAGGCATCAGAGAGTTCAGGTCTCTTACCTGCAGCTTTATTTTCAGCTTTCTTTGGTGGCTGAGGAGCTTACTTGGTTTGCACATTCAGAACCTCCTTTTTCTTTGGCTTGGAGGTTGGAATGGCGGTCTGCTCTTTCTTTGATGACTTCTGACTGTTGAGGTCTTTGATCACTGTTTCAAATATTTCTTCAACATCTTCATTGAACGGGTATTTCTTTTCTACTCGTTCTTTGAAGGCATCAGAGAGTTCAGGTCTCTTACCTGCAGCTTTATTTTCAGCTTTCTTTGGTGGCTGAGGAGCTTACTTGGTTTGCACATTCAGAACCTCCTTTTTCTTTGGCTTGGAGGTTGGAATGGCGGTCTGCTCTTTCTTTGATGACTTCTGACTGTTGAGGTCTTTGATCACTGTTTCAGCCTCCATAGACCCTTCTAGGAGTTCTCCTAAGTTTTTTGATTTGTTGCCGATGATCATGGAGCGGATCCTTGCTCTCATATTGTTTCGGCAAATGTCGACTAGCGACGCTTGTGGCAGCACATCTGAGCATTTGTATGCCATTGCTTTCCACTTGTGAATGAAGTCGTATGTCGACTCATTCTCTCCCTATTTAAGGCTGCAGATCTGAGCCATAGTAACAGGATGATCCTCACCTTTGAAGTGGGTCAGGAAACGTGTCTCTAGCATGGTCCAATTTTGAATGGAGTCCTCTGGTAAGGTGGAATACCAATCAAAGGCCGTACCTTTTAGGGTGCTTGCAAAGAGCCGGATCTTGAGAGCATCTTGATCCGCAATCGTTCCTGTCAGGATTTTGAAGTGGATGACATGCTGTCTGGCTGAACCTTTCCCCGTAAATGTTTGGAGAAGAGATTGTTTGAACTTTTGGGGAAACGGAACCAAGTCCATCCATAAGGGATATGGTGGCTTGATCCCATGCTCCTTCAGTGTATCCTCTTCTTTTGCTTTAGCGAGAATATTGTCCACGTCCTTTTTAGTAAGGGCGCGTGACTCATCTTCTCCACCGTTTGCCTCATCTTGTGGAGGAACTTCGTCATTGTTTGGTGCACGCTGGAGAGTGAGAAGGAGGTTTTCCATCAGAACCTCTATTCTCTGTTGTCCTTGCTCTAGCTGCTGAATGCATAGAGCCATGTCGTCATGTGGTGGAGGTTGCTCAGAGTTTGTGACCAAGACATTCATCCTTCGTGAGTCGAAAGAGGATACTGTCTTAGTGACTGAGCTGGAGCTCATTCTTTTAGATGAAGAGTCCGAGGAATGATCACTCCGATGTCCCTGGCTTGAAGGAGTGGGTGAGTCTTCCTGATGTCTTCTCGTTCGGGAGACGCTGCGAGTCACCGGTCGTCTGACATGTATTTTTGTCGCTGACTTCTGGCGTCTTTTGGTTTTGCCAACCATGTGGACAGCAGCAACTTGGTCGGGTCTTTCTTTTTCGACCCATTTTTTGGAGATTTGAAGCTCAGAATGATGGGTTCTTTGCTTCTCTAATCTCTTTTGTCGATATGCCGCGCGGCGACGTATGCGACGAGCAATTTGAGCTTCGGTTAGCTGGGGCTGTGCTCTGGCAATGAAGGACGTGGTCCCTCGTGCGCAGCAACCGAGCTTGTCTTCCTTGAAGACTGGCATGGACAGGATTTGCACGCGGTCCTTAGCCTGTCGCAGCGAAGCTTTAAATTTTGCAAGCTCGTCCCCTGTTGAGATGAATGGTCGAGTTGCAGGAGAGCAGGCCCTAGCAAGTTCTTGTCGAGGCCTTGTGATGCACGATTTGAGTTTGGGCTTATATGAGCAAGCCGGCTCGTGCTGAGTAGTTTTTGTTGTTCGGTGGAGGGTAGGTTTCTCTCCTTTGATGTAAGCAAGAGGATAAAACCTATTCTCCTTGAGAGGAGCCAGGTATTCTGGCTTTGCAGATGTCCGGGACCTTCTTTGTTTAGGTGAAGATCGCGGGGACCAAGTCTTGGGATAGACTTGGTTTTTTGTAGGTTGAGGCCTCATGGGATTGCCACGAGCCTCAGGTTTCTTGGTGACCGCCTTTGGTGTCGGGGTAGCGACACGTTGGGAGGCGGTCTTCTGCTTCTTAGCAGGCACCGTCTCTTCTGCAGGTAGTGGGAATGGTCCCAGTGACCCGAAGACGATGGTCCGGGGAGTGGAGGTCGACCCGGTGTTTTGGGAGTTGCCGAGGGAGGTGATCTTCTGCAGCTGACGGGGCGCTTGAAAGTGCCCTTGCTTCGCTTCTCTTGAAGCATGACTTGGTACTTGTTCTCATCGAAGGTGATGGTCAACGAAGCTGCCATTGTTAGTTTTTGAAAAAACTTTTCTGAAACAAGACCACATCCATTAGTAATCACAAGAATAAGGTGATCATAAATGGGCTATACTATGGTTTTGTCTTTTCAAATCGCTCAGGGGCATGGCCCGTTCTGAGCGTAATGAAGAAGGCCAAAAAGCCATAGATGGTACAATTGTTCTAAATGCAAGTATGGTCGGCTCGAAATGAGCGTTCCAGGGACCGCTAGAAGCAATTGTAAACCTCAATTCAAATTACCGAGAAGCGAAGCTCACTCGAGGTAAAATGATATAAGGTTAGAGATACAAATGTGTCAGTCGCGAATACAGTAGACCCGAAAGGGCGTACTAGCACCGCTAGGCACAAATGTTGTAAATCGCATCCTTGAAGGACACGAGATGGGATTTTTTTGAAATGTCAAGATTGGATTCGCAAAAGAGAGCAAATGGTATTCCAATCCGAATACAGGTTCAAACATTTCTGCGAGCCTATATCCGAAAAAGGAAAGAACCAGGATTTCTCATATTTGAATCCAATAGTGACGAGAGTTTTTTTTTGAAAAGTCAAGATTGAATTCATAAAAGAGGGCAAATGGTATTCCAATTCGAATATAGGTTCAAACATTTCTACGAGCCTAAATCCGAAAAGGAAAGAACCAAAATTCCTCCAATTTGAACACAATAGTGACAAAAGTTTTTTTTTTTTAATTTTTTTTTTGAAGAGTGCACATAGGTCTTCCAATTCGGTCTTATGAAACCTTAGTGGATAGATTAACCCTCAGGTAAGGGTAGGATTACTTAATGAACCCGTTTGAAGGACCCTTACCTCGAACAGTCTAGCTGCCTCCACACTCTGGACAAGGCTTTTCTTAGATCCACTTTGGTCAAAGAACGCAATTGGTGCAACCTTAATGCTCTCTCTTTTTTTGAAAGACCTCCAATGGACTCATCAAAGAGAGGAAAATGGTCCCTCCCAATCCGAACGTTGGCTCAAACATTTCTGCGAGCCATTGCACGAAAAGGAAAAGACAAAAGTTTCTCTAATTTGAATCCAAAAGAGAGAAATTTGAAAAGTTTTTTTTTTTAACTTTTTCCCTTTTTTTTTTTTTTTTGGAAGATCTCCGATGGATCCATCAAAGAGAGGGAAATGGTCCTTTCCAATCTGAGCGTTGGCTCAAACATTTCTGCGAGTGCAAACAAACGGAAAGGAAAGAACCAAAGTTTCTCTAATTTGAGTAAAAAAGAGAGAAATTTGAAAAGTTTTTTTTTTTTAACTTTTTTTTTTTGAAAGATCTCCGATGGATTTGTTAAAGAGAGAAAAAAAAATGACCCTTTCCAATCCGAACGTTGGCTCAAACATTTCTGCGAGCGCAAACAAACGAAAAGGAAAGAACCAAAGTTTCTCTAATTTGAATCCAAAAGAGAGAAATTTGAAAAGTTTTTTTTTTTGAACTTTTCTTTCTTTTTTTGAAAGATCCCCGATGGATCCGTCAAAGAGAGAAAAAATGGTCCTTTCCAATCCGAACGTTGGCTCAAACATTTCTGCGAGTGCAAACAGACGAAAAGGAAAGAACCAAAGTTTCTCTAATTTGAATCCAAAAGAGAGAAATTTGAAAAGTTTTTTTTTTTTTAACTTTCTTTTTTTTTTGAAAGATCTCCGATGGATCCGTCAAAGAGAGGGAAATGGTCATTTCCAATCCGAATGTTGGCTCAAACGTTTCTGCGAGCGCAAACAAACGAAAAGGAAAGAACCAAAGTTTCTCTAATTTGAATCCAAAAGAGAGTAAGTATACCTGTCAAATCCTTACATATGCATGGCTTAATCATTGAGACAAGCATATGACTACTGGCAGGATCAACCAGGTAGCATCGATCCGCGACGCCGACGCCGCGGCGCACCCGAGCGAACGGAAAGCGACCGCGGGAAGGCCGTCTATCGTTTTCGAGCGACGATGGTGTGAAGACGAGCACGACAGCACACCGCCCACGTCCACCGCATCCATGAAGCATGTGTCGTCCTATCAGCGACCGTTCGACGCCCGAGCACTAGTCTTCCGGGGCCGAGGGCCGCTCAGGAGGCAACGCAGTAGTCTCCCCGTGTATCGTCTTCAGTTTCTGAATCCGAATCCGTGTCTTGTATGATAGACACGAAGGAGACAACAAACTTGCCCCCTGTCTTTTGCTCTGTCTTCTTTGCTTTAGTAGTGATTACCAAAGGTTTGGAAGATTTGAAGGAGATGACGAACGGAGACTGATTGTTCTCTTTGAGTTTGCCGGAAGGTTTGTTTTCTTCCGATGATCGCTGACGAGCCTTGCCTTTATCTTTTTGGAGATTGTCGGCAAAGGATGTTGCTTTCTCCTCCTTTCCTTCTTTTTCATCCTTGTACATCTGAGAGTCTGCAAAATGGACTTCCTTTCCTTTGAAGGGCTTTTTGTCTGCAAACACTCTATGTATCAAGCCGTCGTCGTCAACAAACTTGATGCATTGATGTAGAGTCGAAGGCACGACACCGTTTTCGTGTATCCAAGGGCGTCCAAGAAGGATGTTGTAGCATGAAGGGGTTTTTATTGCATATACGGTGACCTCAGAGATAAGATCGCCGATTTGCAGCCTGAACCGGATTTTGCCAATGGACCTTTGAGCACTCCCATCGTATCCAAAGATGGACACAGATGTGTGGCTTAGTTTACTAGGTGGGATACCCAGTTCTTCGAGTGCCGAAGTAGAGATGAGGTTGAGTGCAGAACCCGAGTCGATCTGGACTCTGTGTATCGGCATCTCTTTGATGTACCCTGTGAAGTACAAGGGTCGGTTGTGCTTCGTCTCGCCTAGCAGGAGGTCTTCTTTATTGAAGGCGATGGTAGCACTTGCGGCTTTTTGGACCGAGAGGCATTCAGTGCAAGGTCCTCCAACTTCTTTCTTTTCTCCTTTTGAGGAGGTTTTTGATTTTGTGACCCTATAGTCCATTTCAATTTGCAGGACTTGCGGGGCATATTTGTCGACATCCAGATTCAGCCTTTGCAGTTCTGAAATGAGACTATCACGAGTTTGTGGTGACATTCGTAATAAGTCTAGGATGTGCAGTCGTGCGGGTATGTGTTTGAAGTGCT
Source organism: Persea americana (assembly GCA_029852735.1). Taxonomy (NCBI): domain Eukaryota; kingdom Viridiplantae; phylum Streptophyta; class Magnoliopsida; order Laurales; family Lauraceae; genus Persea; species Persea americana. The sequence goes on along the minus strand of JAQQXO010000019.1, from coordinate 528,995 downwards.
CGATCAAGTCATACTTGAAAGCCTCCTTTAGGCTTGCATTTTCATTATCACCGCCGCTTGGGGCATTTACAACTTTTTTTCCCGAAGGATTTACATAAGAAGAAGAAGAAGGTTGGTTATAGTTTTTGTGGTAATCCCGGCCAGAGCGGGTACCTTTTCCAACTTCAAAAGCTTCTAGAGGTGGTTCTTCTTTCGGAAGACCCCCTTCGGGCTTAAGGGGCTGGTCTTCTCCATTTGCTGAAAACGCCTCTGCAGCAGCATTGTCGTCTTCAGTTATTGCGTTGCGTGGAGCATTTTCCGGGAACAAGTCCTGAACAGCTTCCAACAACTTTTCTTCTTTGTCCAGTATTTCATCGGTCCAGACATCTCCTATGAGGTTGGGTACCTGGGACCAATTGACTGGGTTTTCTTTGAAGACTTCATCAGTCAGAGCTTCTTCATGGTGATCAATCGGAAAAGGCTTAAATTCTGATGTCACCGTTTCAGGAGACGATGGCTGAGAAGGTGTTATCTCAGTGGAAGTCACCCGAGAATATGTAGCTCCAGAAGATATGCTACTGGGTACATTTTGAGAGTCCGTGGCCTCAACAAATGGAGCTTCAGAGGCACTATCATCCTGAACTATCACATTACAGGCAACTTCGATAGAAGATGCCTCCATAATGGACCGTTGGGAATCAGACTCATCCTCCGATGTAAGCGGATCATCAATCCAGCAACTTTCTTCATTTTCCGGAGTCGCTGGAAAAGATGCTCGTAGATTTTCCTGGACTTCCGGTTCTGGATTTTGATGAAGTTGGTTGATGCGATCCTGCTCCTGCTCTATGGCTAGATGCTGCAAGATCCTCACATATTCTTCAAGATCGGGCATAGGAGCCAAATCTTTTTCTTCATCTGCCCCTTGTGGTTCGACCTGGTTGGGATCCACTAGAGCATTTGTTTGTGCTGTGTTAACAGCAATTTGGGCAGCTTCTTGGTCTTCATCATCATCAGACCAGGATCCTTGTGGCTGGAAGGGTTATACCAGATTACTGGCATAAGGTGGGATTCCGGGATCCATTCTTCGTCGGAGAGATATTCTCCGGTTTCAAGGGATTCCTCCCACTCATCGGTGTCACTGGCAGTGTCACTGGACTCGTATCCATTCATGGAGAATCCAACTACCGAGTTACAAGAGTATGATGCCTCCTGCGCAGTCTCATCTCTGAGCCGTGGTGGCATGAAATCACTGAGAGTGAATTTTCTTATCACTCTTGGAACTTTAGGGAGAGACCCCTCTGTTGCCCCCAGTGAAGCGGTAGAGGAGGTTTCTGCTTTTTCAGGAACCTCTTGTTTTGTTTGAGCCTTCTCCTGCTGTTTGAGCTTGCGGAGTTGTCTCTTGGCTTGCCTTCGCTGTTGAGTGGTCGGCTTTGTTTTGACGATCTCCCAATTTTCATCTTCTAGGAGATCGGGATGTACCCATATGGGTTGTCCTTCTGGCGTTGGGTAAGGCACCAGCTCTTGGGACGTTTGGGTCATTTTTATCACCTTGAAGGAAGTAGTGACTTTTTCCTTTGATGATTTGGATGTTTGTCCATATGACACCATGTTAACGGAGGCAGACCCATAGTTTTTGTCAAAGTTGATGACTCCGTTTTTCCACATCTCGTTGATCTTCTCTCTCACAACGAAACGTTCGTTGAGAGGATGCGAGACCATTTGGTGGTATGGACAATATCGGGGATCGTTGGTTTTGCCAACATCTCTCGGTCTTCTGGGGTCAGGCAGGGTGAGTTTGCCATTTGCCAAGAGAGACCCAAATATTTCTTCAACATCTTCATCGAACGGGTATTTCTTTTCTTCTCGTTCTTTGAAGGCATCAGAGAGTTCAGGTCTCTTACCTGCAGCTTTATTTTCAGCTTTCTTTGGTGGCTGAGGAGCTGACTTGGTTTGCACATTCAGAACCTCCTTTTTCTTTGGCTTGGAGGTTGGGATGGCGGTCTGCTCTTTCTTTGATGACTTCTGACTGTTGAGGTCTTTGATCATCGTTTTAGCCTCCATAGACGCTTCTAGGAGTTCTCCCAAGTTTTTTGATTTGTTGCCGATGATCATGGAGCGGATCCTTGCTCTCATGTTGTTTCGGCAAATGTCGACTAGCGACGCTTGTGGCAGCACATCTGAGCATTTGTATGCCATTGCTTTCCACTTGTGAATGAAGTTGTATGTCGACTCATTCTCTCCCTGTTTAAGGCTGCAGAGCTAAGCCATAGTAACAGGATGATCCTCACCTTTGAAGTGGGTCAGGAAACGTGTCTCTAGCATGGTCCAATTTTGAATGGAGTCCTCTGGCAGAGTGGAATACCAATCAAAGGCCGTACCTTTTAGGGTGCTTGCAAAGAGCCGGATCTTGAGAGCATCTTGATCCACAATCGTTCCTGTCAGGATTTTGAAGTGGACGACATGCTGTCGGCAGAACCTTTCCCCATATATGTTTGGAGAAGAGGTTGTTTGAACTTTTGGGGAAATGGAACTGAGTCCATCCATAAGGGATATGGTGGCTTGATCCCATGCTCCTTCAGTGTATCCTCTTCTTTTGCTTTGGCGAGGATATTGTCCACGTCCTTTTTAGTAAGGGCGCGTGACTCATCTTCTCCACCGTTTGCCTCATCTTGTGGAGGAACTTCGTCATTGTTTGGTGGACGCTGGAGAGTGAGAAGGAGGTTTTCCATCAGAACCTCTATTCTCTGCTGTCCTTGCTCTAGCTGCTGAATGCGTAGAGCCATGTCGTCATGTGGTGGAGGTTGCTCAGAGTTTGTGACCAAGACATTCATCCTTCGTGAGTCGAAAGAGGATACTGTCTTAGTGACTGAGCTGGAGCTCATTCTTTTAGATGAAGAGTCCGAGGAATGATCACTCCGATGTCCCTGGCTTGAAGCAGTGGGAGAGTCTTCCTGATGTCTTCTCGTCCGGGAGACGCTGCGAGTCACCGGTCGTCTGACATGTATTTTTGTCGCTGACTTCTGGCGTCTTTTGGTTTTGCCAACCATGTGGACAGCAGCAACTTGGTCGGGTCTTTCTTTTTCGACCCATTTTTGGGAGATTTGAAGCTTAGAATGCTGGGTTTTTTGCTTCTCTAATCTCTTTTGTCGATATGCAGCGCGGCGACGTATGCGATGAGCAATTTGAGCTTCGGTTAGCTCGGGTTGTGCTCTGGCAATGAAGGACGTGGTCCCTCGTGCGCAGCAACCGAGCTTGTCTTCCTTGAAGACTGGCATGGACAGGATTTGCACACGGTCCTTAGCCTGTCGCAGCGAAGCTCTAAATTTTACAAGCTCGTCCCCTATTGAGATGAAGGGTCGAGTTGCAGGAGAGCAGGCCCTAGCAAGTTCCTGTCGAGGCGTTGTGATGCACGATTTGAGTTTGGGCTTGTATGAGCAAGCCGGCTCGTGCTGAGTAGTTTTTGTTGTTCGGTGGAGGGTAGGTTTCTCTCCTTTGATGTAAGCAAGAGGATAAAACCTAATCTCCTTGAGAGGAGCCAGGTATTCTGGCTTTGCAGATGTCCGGGACTTTCTTTGTTTTGGTGAAGATCGCGGGGACCAAGTCTTGGGATAGACTTGGTTTTTTGTAGGTTGAGGCCTCATGGGATCGCCATGAGCCTCAGGTTTCTTGGTGACCGCCTTTGGTGTTAGGGTAGCGACACGTTGGGGGGCGGTCTTCTTCTTAGCAGGCACCGTCTCTTCTGCAGGAAGTGGGAATGGTCCCAGTGACCCGAAGACGATGGTCCGGGGAGTGGAGGTCGACTTGGTGTTTTGGGAGTTGCAGAGGGAGGTGATGCTTCGGCAGCTGACGGGGCGCTTGAAAGTGCCCTTGCTTCGCTTCTCTTGAAGCATGACTTGGTACTTGTTCTCATCGAAGGTGATGGTCAACGAAGCTGCCATTGTTAGTTTTTGAAAAAACTTTTCTGAAACAAGACCACATCCATTAGTAATCACAAGAATAAGGTGATCATAAATGGGCTATACTATGGTTTTGTCTTTTCAAATCGCTTAGGGGCATGGCCCGTTCTGAGCGTAATGAAGAAGGCCAAAAAGCAATAGATGGTACAATTGTTCTAAATGCAAGTATGGTCGGCTCGAAATGAGTGTTCCAAGGACTGCTAGAAGCAATTGTAAACCTTAATTCAAATTACCGAGAAGCGAAGCTCACTCGAGGTAAAATGATATAAGGTTAGAGATACAAATGTGTCGGTCGCGAATACAGTAGACCCGAAAGGGCGTACTAGCACCGCTAGGCACAAATGTTGTAAATCGCATCCTTGAAGGACACGAGATGGGATTTTTTTGAAATGTCAAGATTGGATTCGCAAAAGAGAACAAATGGTATTCCAATCCGAATACAGGTTCAAACATTTCTGCGAGCCTATATCCGAAAAAGGAAAGAACCAAGATTTCTCAGATTTGAATCCAATAGTGACGAGAGTTTTTTTTTTTTTTTTTTGAAAAGTCAAGATTGAATTCATAAAAGAGGGCAAATGGTATTCCAATCCGAATACAGGTTCAAACATTTCTGCGAGCCTACATCCGAAAACGAAAGAACCAAAATTCCTCCAATTTGAACAAAATAGTGACAAAAGTTTTTTTTTTTGTTTTTTTTGAAGAGTGCACATAGGTCTTCCAATTCGGTCTTATGAAACCTTAGTGGATAGATTAGCCCCCAGGTAAGGGTAGGATTACTTAATGAACCCGTTTGAAGGACCCTTACCTTGAACAGTCTAGCTGCCTCCACACTCTGGACAAGGCTTTTCTTAGATCCACTTTGGTCAAAGAACGCAATTGGTGCAACCTTAATGCTCTCTCTTTTTTTGAAAGACCTCCGATGGACTCATCAAAGAGAGGAAAATGGTCCCTCCCAATCCGAACGTTGGCTCAAACATTTCTGCGAGCCATTGCACGAAAAGGAAAAGACAAAAGTTTCTCTAATTTGAATCCAAAAGAGAGAAATTTGAAAAGTTTTTTTTTTTTTTTGAGCTTTTCTTTTTTTTTTTTTGAAAGATCTCCGATAGATCCGTGAAAGAGAGAAAAAATGGTCCTTTCCAATCCGAACATTGGCTCAAACATTTCTGCGAGTGCAAACAGACGAAAAGGAAAGAACCAAAGTTTCTCTAATTTGAATCCAAAAGAGAGAAATTTGAAAAGGTTTTTTTTTTTTTTTTAACTTTCTTTTTTTTTTTTTGAAAGATCTTCGATGGATCCGTCAAAGAGAGGGAAATGGTCCTTTCCAATCTGAATGTTGGCTCAAACATTTCTGTGAGCGCAAACAAACGAAAAGGAAAGAACCAAAGTTTCTCTAATTTGAATCCAAAAGAGAGAAAACCCCTTTTTTTTTTGTTGAGAAAAGAAAGAATGGAAACAAGTTCAAAGAAAGAAGTTTCCAAAGAATCCCATCTCATGTTTTTTTTATTTTTAGATACAAGATCCAACGTAGGCCACCAACTAGAAGGGAGCCAAGGATTCTAAGCATCGTGTTCTCATTTGAACAAGTCCCACCGGATGTGCCAACTTGATGGACCCGTCTTTTTCTTTCTCGCCTTCCTCCGTCCCAGGTCCGCCGGGGTGCGGCGGGGCGAAGAGAAAAAAAAAGAGCAATCATCAACATTTTTTTTTTGTACGGGTATGCCAGATTTTCTATTCTACTTGGAATTTGAAGTGGTGATCCGGAGATTCACCTTCATAAGTAGAAAAGGAATTTAACTTTTTTCTAACTTTCCATTGCACATATATTTTAAAGAAAGAGACAAGGTTTTAAAATGCCGTGAGAGGCGATTTTGTTTAATTTGCCGTGAAAGGCAGTTTTGTGCCGTAAAAGGCGATTTTGTGCTGTAAAAGGCAGTTTACAAATCTCATCAAAATGTAAAGACAAGAAATGTGATTTTTATGTCCCTTTTTAAAAAAATACAATACAATAGAGAAGAAAGAAAAATGGATCTAACTTCTCAAGCGATTGTGGGGACTCGTTCAGATCGACGGTCGCGAGTCATGTATGGGCTCCGCCATCGTCCTTCGGATGAGAACACTTGATGCTTTGATTCACTTGGCTTGGCTTGGACCTCGGGTTTTTAGAGGATAAAGACTAAGAGAAGGTCTTATATCCAATAAAAAACAAAGTAGACGGGCAGAAAAGCCGCATCTAGGCCATGTTGGATAGAAGAAGAGAGAAGATCTTGGGGGGGTGGCCCCCCAAGGAACTTCGATCACCTTGTAGTGCTTGCAGCAGAGTTTCTTTAAGATAAGAGAGCTTCTTTTTGTGTAGAGAATTCTTCAGATGATTTTCAAACAATTCTTCTGGACCCAATTTTCAAGACCCAATTTTCAAGACAAATCTTCTGGACAAATTTTCTGGACCCTTTCTCCTTGGAATGACCGCCTATTTATAGGCTTTTGGTGGCCATTAGGAGGGTTTTATAGGCATTAATGGTATTAATGCTCCATGATGGGAGGAGTTATAAGATTTAATTTC